>JARKHS020021102.1:0-251470 GCA_030143305.2 Amblyomma americanum
GAGGTGACAGTGTTCTCGAGAGTTTTTGCCAGCGCTACGCTTGTGTGTCTTTTGCCGATCTGATCCCAGACTGCTGCCGTTGCCGTTCCCGTCGCCCCAGTACCTCGTAACAAACCCCCCGTTACATTTGGTGGAGGTGCGGGGTAAAAACATCGGCCCTGGAGCTCCGTAGTCGTGCTCTCCCGGCGCGCACGATGCCTGAGGACGTCCAACACCAGGCCGTACAAGTGGGCCAGGCTGTCATCTGTGCCGGCTCTCTTCGTCAACGGGACCCGACCATTTTCAGCGGGACTGACGAGAACGATGTGGAAGATTGGCTCACATCGTACGAGCGGGTGAGCGTATACAACAAATGGGACGATGTGACGAAGCTAAACAACGTCATCTTTTATCTCGCCGGTGTGGCTAACCTCTGGTATCGCAACCATGAGGCAGATATTCAAACCTGGTCCATTTTTAAGACTAAATTTGCAGACGTATTTGGTCGACCGGCTGTCAGGCAACTCCGAGCCGAACAGCGATTGCGTGAACGATCTCAGCAGGCTAGTGAAAGCTTCACTAGCTACATTGAAGATGTCGTCGACTTGTGCAAGCGGGTCAACGCTCGTATGTCGGAAGCCGACAAGATCCAACACATCTTGAAAGGCATCGATGACGACGCTTTTCAGATGCTTCTAGCGCACGACTTGCGTACCGTTGCCGAAGTCGTCACGCTGTGTCAAAGCTTTGAGCAGTTGCGCAAGCAGCGGATTCTGACACGCCAGCGGCCACAGCAGGTTGAGTCGCTCGCTGGGCTCACGCCTGCTCCTGACCCCTCGCTGCTACAGCAGATTAAAGACTTCGTGCGGGAAGAAGTGGCACGTCAACTTTCCTTTCTGCCGAGCGCTCACGACCGACCATCATATCTGACTCCAGCGCTCCGACATACAATTCAAGAGCAAGTTGCTGAGGCTCTTCCACCGGCTCATCCGTCACCACCTGTCACGGTTCCGCTGACATACGCTGACGTTGTCGCCAGACCACAACCTGTGGCGGCTCCGCTCACATATGCCGAAGCCGTCGCGAGACCGCCTCCTGTCGCGGCTCCAGTGACATATGCCGATGTCGTAGCAAGACCGCAGCCGCCAATCTATAGTGCGCCTCCGGCGCATTTGCGAGGGCCAGTAGCTTACCGACGACCTACTCCAAGGGTCAGCGATTCCTGGCGCACAACGGACAATCGGCCGATTTGCTTCTTTTGTGGTCTCCCAGGTCATGTAGCTCGGCATTGCCGCCGTCGTCTCCCGGACGCGGAAATTCCTCCCCAAGCTCCTGGGTACTGGCCCCCACCGAGTCAGTACTCTGTACCAGCTGCGCCGCCGCAAAGTCGTACTTCCTCGCCGGACCGTTCTACCCTCTCCAGCCGCCGGCCCTCTTCTCCACGACGCCGGTCTATTTCGCCTATGCGACGTCGCCCCACCGCTAACCAGGAGGAAAACTAGGCGCCGCAGTTCCTGAGGCGAGAACTGCGTCCACAACGAACTTCGAAAGGCCTCATCCGTCAGCCGCTAACCTCATTGAAATTTCCGTCGACGGCGTTTCTGTCATGGCGCTTGTCGACACTGGTGCTGCCGTTTCCGTCATGGACGCAAAGCTGTGTAGTTCTTTAAGAAAAGTAAGGACGCCAATTGCTGGACTCTCACTGCGCACCGCCAGCGCTCAGAACATCCAGCCGTCAGCAGCGTGTACCGCTCGCGTTGTAATCCAGGGGACCATTTATGCCGTCGAATTCGTCGTACTGCCCTGCTGTTCTCATGCTGTTATCCTGGGCTGGGATTTCCTATCGCGCCATGCTGCTATCATCGATTGTGCTCGAGCTGAAGTCGAGTTCTCTCACCTGCCCGAAGCTGTCTTGGACACTGCCCCTCCTGGTGCCTGTGTTAAGGCCCTAGTTGCCGAAGACATTGACCTGCCTCCCTGCTCTTCAGTCCTCGTACCCCTCTCTTGCGGCCCTCTTCGCGACGACACTGTCCTCTTCACTCCGTCCCCTATCTTTCTGCACCGCAAGTGTCTGCCTCTGCCATACGCTGTACTGACTATATCCGCTGGCCTCTCCGTACTGTTCGTGTCTAACCCATTCTCGTTCCCCAACGCCTTGCGCCTAGGTGAATGTCTCGGCACGGTACAACCATTCGCGTCTCTGCTCATCCGCGAAGAGACGGACGACGCACCGCACCTCTCCATAGCCGCACTCAGCCCACCTACTGCTGCGCCCGATCCCTCCTCAACCGAAGCATTCCTTCGCTCCATCGACGACAACCTTCCAGCGCCGCAAAGGGCACAGCTTCTCACTTTACTTAATCAGTTTCGCTCATCATTTGACTCACATCAAAGTTCCTTGGGCCAAACTTCCACTGTCACCCATGCCATCGACACAGGTGACCACGCACCGCTGCGACAACGTCCCTATCGTGTGTCTGTCGCCGAGCGCCAAGTTATTGAAGACCAAGTCGACAAGATGCTCCAGAGCGGCGTCATTCAGCCCTCAAGCAGCCCATGGGCGTCGCCTGTGGTGCTCGTCAAAAAGAAGGATGGCTCCATACGCTTCTGTGTAGATTACCGCCGCCTTAATAAGATTACGCGCAAAGATGTCTATCCCCTCCCGCGCATAGACGACGCTCTGGACTCTTTGCAAGGGGCCGAACTCTTTTCATCTCTTGATTTGCGTTCCGGGTACTGGCAAGTTCCTATGAAAGAAGCCGATCGCCCCAAAACCGCCTTTGTGACACCGGATGGCTTGTATGAATTTACGGTGATGCCCTTCGGGCTTTGTAACGCCCCCGCGACTTTTGAGAGGATGATGGACACCATTTTGCGCGGACTTAAGTGGAAGACATGCCTTTGCTACCTCGACGACATTGTGGTCTTTTCCCCGGACTTTGACACCCACCTCTCCCGTTTGAAGCACGTCTTGACCTGCCTCTCTGACGCCGGCCTGCAGCTGAACTTTAAAAAATGCCGTTTTGCCGCTAGTCAATTAACCATCTTAGGTCATGTTGTCTCTAAGCAGGGCGTCAGTCCCGACCCAGCGAAACTTCGTGCTGTGGTTGACTTTCCCAAACCTACCTCCATCAAAGACCTGCGCAGCTTCCTGGGTTTGTGCTCATATTTCCGCCGGTTTATTCGCAACTTTGCGTCCATTGCTGCGCCTTTGACTCAACTGCTGTCTGGAAGTGCGGATTTATCACTGTGGTCTCCAGCGTGCGACGACGCATACACCACCTTGCGCCGTCTCCTCACGGCGCCGCCCATTCTGCGCCATTTCGACTCGGCCGCTCCTACCGAAGTTCACACGGACGCCAGCGGTGTTGGCCTCGGCGCTGTCCTCGCCCAACGAAAACCTGGCTTTGACGAATACGTCGTTGCTTATGCTAGCCGCACACTCACACCAGCAGAACGCAACTACTCCGTAACTGAAAAAGAGTGTTTGGCGATTGTATGGGCCCTCGCGAAGTTTCGACCGTACATTTATGGGCGCCCTTTTGACGTTGTGACCGACCACCATGCGCTCTGTTGGCTTTGCAACCTGAAAGACCCCTCCGGCCGCCTCGCTAGGTGGGCCCTTCGCTTGCAAGAATATGATATCCGCGTCGTGTATCGCACCGGCCGCAAGCATCAAGACGCCGATGCACTGTCACGCTGCCCCCTTCCAGCCGAGATCGCCAGCCTTTCCACCTCCGACGCTTCTCTGCCCTTGCTTCGCCTCAGCGACATGCCTTCAGCGCAACGCATGGATCCCTGGATCGCTTCCCTTCTCGACTTTCTCGCCAACCCGAAGGCTGCTTCACCGTCACGTGCGCTCCGCCGCCAAGCTGCCCATTTTGCGATCCGTGACACCCTACTTTATCGCCGTAACTACAACTCCGAAGGTCGCAAGTGGCTGCTCGTTATTCCACGTCACTTACGCTCGGAGATATGCGCATACTTCCATGCTGCCCCCCACAGCGGTCACGCGGGCGTTTTCAAGACCTACACCCGCATACGGCTGCGCTACTACTGGCGCGGAATGTACACCTTTATCATGAAGTACGTGCGCGCATGCATTCCCTGCCAACGTCGCAAGACACCTCCCCATCGTTCTGCTGCTGAGCTGCAGCCGTTACCATGCCCTCCACGCCCGTTCGACCGCGTTGGCATTTATTTATACGGTCCGCTTCCATACACTGCAGACGGCAACCGTTGGGCTATAGTAGCGGTGGATCACCTTACACGATATGCTGAAACTGCTGCCCTTCCGGCTGCCACAGCGACGGACGTCGCCTCCTTCATTTTGCACCGATTCATCCTTCGCCACGGTGCACCTCGTGAACTGCTCAGTGACCGAGGCCGCGTGTTCTTATCTGAGGTGGTGAAGGCGCTTCTCAAAGAGTGCAACACGATTCACCGTACCACCGCCTATCATCCGCAGACCAATGGCCTCACTGAGCGATTTAACCGCACACTCGGAGACATGCTCTCCAAGTACGTCGCTTCTGACCACACGAATTGGGATCTCGTCCTTCCGTACGTTACTTATGCGTACAATACCGCTACGCAGTCTACCACCGGATTCTCTCCTTTCTTCCTACTTTACGGCCGCCAACCCTCTGCTACTATCGACACTATCCTCCCTTACCGCCCTGATGAATCCGAATATCGGCCTGTTTCCGACGCCGCGCAACACGCCGAAGCCTGCCGCCAAATTGCCCGGTCACTCACCACTGACACCCAGCATCGCCAGCGCTCCCGCCTCGACCAAGACCAAACCCCACCGAACTACACTTCTGGTGCACTTGTGTGGCTCTGGATCCCTTCAGGAACTCCCGGTCTCTCCTCAAAATTTCTTGCGAAGTACCATGGTCCCTACCGTGTGCTGGAGCGCACATCTCCGGTTAATTATATCGTGGAAGCCCTCACGCCGTCTCCTGATCTCCGCCGCCGAGGACGGGAGACCGTTCATGTCCAGCGCCTCAAGCCCTACTACGACCCCGCCGTCTTGCCATCATCCTAAGTCGCCAGGATGGCTCCTCTTGTCCCCGGGGTGATTGTAAGGCTAAAGAAGAAGATGCTTCTGATGATTTGAAAAGACGAAGACGAGGTGACAGTGTTCTCGAGAGTTTTTGCCAGCGCTACGCTTGTGTGTCTTTTGCCGATCTGATCCCAGACTGCTGCCGTTGCCGTTCCCGTCGCCCCAGTACCTCGTAACAAACCCCCCGTTACATAACATTGAATAACGGTGCTTTAATCAGCCGAAAACAGCATACATGCACACGAAGGTTACCAAATAGCAAAGAAAAAGGTGTTTCTAGCAGATTGAATCATTCTCTTGTTAGACAAGGCTGGTCCTGTGTGCTCATTTCGTCTACAAATGCCGCCTACTCGTGGTCCTTGTATGTACAGTAAATCCGTTGCCTGAAGATCACTTGTACGTTCGCTTGTCATTTAGGGTGAACTGAAATAGGACTGATCTAATCTGAATGTAAGCACACTTCTTAATTCACACTATGGTCCGCTTTGCATTTGTTCATATTTTTCGCGAACGCCAGACAAGTATTGCGTATTCGTTTTCCTTCGCATATCCCATGTGTTAGTGTTTGGTCACTAGAAGACCGTTAGAATGATGAAACCACTTCGTAATGGACACTTGCGACCTGAGAACGCAGTGCGTTTTCTTTGCTCTATTTCTTCTTTCACTCATATAAAATATATGCTATGCAAACACAGCTCAGCGGGCGATCAACGAAACTCGATTTAAGCGTCCGCTCACTTGCCGACTTTGATTTAACGGATTCGTGCATCCAGGGGTAGGCGAGTTAGAAACACCGTTTCGCCCGCGAACCCTTTATGTTGCGCATAGAAAACATCCGAGTACGCAAAGCAGACGGTCTAGCAGCAGCAATAAACAAGCGCGTCGACAACGAACGGCAGTCGCTGACGCAACCGCTAAGTACGCGCTGCGGTGTGTATACCATACGCACGAACCACGCCGCCCAAATTAACGGCCGCGATGTGTTTCCACGGGGCCATCCAATTAACTCGCGACAACGCCATAACGAGAAGCCACAAAAGTATGAGTGCGACGAGTCTCTATCGCCGCTAAGCTCCTCACGTTGGTCCAGGCATACAGGCATATCGATTATCGACAGACGAGTCACCGCCGCGCCTTTGTGGAAACAGGCTTCGCGCAGCAGGGATTAATCGAGATCGAACCGCATCTAGCTCGGATGTGGAGAAGAGGGTCGGGAGCGGGACGCGCCGATTCTTTTTCTCGCTCTTGTTCTGGATTCACTTCTTTGTTAGCGTTGTTTGTTTCTTTTATTCCTCGTGCATCGACGGTGTTCCAGTTCTATTATGCGGTCAGCTCTCCTCGTGGTCTCTCCTCGAGTGCGATGGAATGCGCTAATTCGGGGGCGCGCCTCCCACATGACTGCGTCCCAGGCAACTGCTACTGGTTGCGCAGCTGCCGCGGGAGTGCGCGTAAGCTTTAAATGATTTCGAATAGATTGAAAGCGGTCACCCCGCGATCAGTGCAGTCATGTTATTAGACGCACCTCCTCGGACATGCGCATACATGCGCCTTACGCGCCCGTATGTTACGGTTATTTCATTACTGTTTCTTTTTCGTCAGCACAGGTGCGGCATTTACGTCGGGCACAGGAGAAACGGTTGGCCCGAGGTACAGCTAACCATGAAAATACGCCACGATTCGTTCGCGCGATGCTGACCGCCGGTATTAGCGGTTATTTAGTTTGGAACTGGATGTGATGGCTCCTGCACGGAAGTTGCATGTATCAACCGTGATGACTGTGCGAATACAGGTAACAGCTGTTGAACCCAAAAGCTCGGTCAGCCCAACCTCGTGTAGTACACGCAAGCACACACACAAACAAGAGAGAAACCAGAAAAGCATGCTAACCACGGTGCACTTTCTTCAAGCTACCCTTGTGTCCATTAAGATTAAGATCAGCATAATCAGATGCCGTGTCTTTTCACTTGCACTCCTCGATGCCTCGAGTGTCAATAGAAAACGCACTTCAGTGTAGACAGGCGTTTGCTCTAGCCAACAGTGAAGATTAAGATAGAATTAAATATTGATTTTTACGCTGCCACGCACTGCTGAGAGGAGAGTATGTTGTGCCCTATTCTTGCTTTGTGACATTAAGAGGTACGCGATAAAGCACAAAATAAAACAAAAAAGATTACTGGGAGAGAGGGGGGGGGAGTACAATCCCACTCGTAGTTCTGGCTGTCTATCTTCTTTCTGCGACATTACTGTCATTGTTTTATTGCCACTCGTTTACATTATCACGCTCCTGTGGCGCTTAGCATTTTGTACTTCTTTGCTGCATGAGGTGCCAGCGATGTTTACAATGTAGTCATTCAGAATGAACAAGCCAAACTATCACAACAGAGCTTGAACAAAAAGTCTGCATGTCACTTGCTCAGAGCACCGCTTAAAAAGCAATGTTCTGTACAACAAAACACTACAGAACAGCTACGAAGAGGTATAATACATAAGTTGCAATTTCATACATTTTGACAGCCATCTATAGTACGCAGCTAAGCTAAAGTGGCGCACTAGGTGGCATACACAAACCTGACTAGGAAACATGTCAACTCCAGCTTTCTCGGGCAAAAAATTTAAAAATTGGAAAATTGTAAGGCACTGTCAAGAAATATTGAAGGTAATGGTCCATTATTCTGATATGTGGCAAAATCTTTCTTTTGAAGGGTTTCCATCTATCGCATCGAACAGGTAAGACTGCCATAGAAAACTAATAGGGAGCACTTTTGGTTACAGCAGAAACGTGAATAGAAAAAAATACAAGACTTCCATCGGTTGATCTGCGGATATATTGATTGTAATAGTGAAATCTTACATTGTATGAAAAAAAAATGCGTTCATAAGCGGATTCCCGCTCAGAAATCCTTTCGCCCAGAGTTGATGGGTATACGTAGGAAGAGCTAGAAGCCGAAGGAGGTGCCCCGCCTCAAGAGATAACATTTAAGCCAGTGCACGGCGTCAGATACTTCGATGACAAATGGGAGAATACTCTCGCGCTATCAATTGGTCTCCTATAGAGGCGATCATTAATAACCGCCTCAGGGAATGGCCTCAACTGACAACACATTGCCAACCCTTCTCGAACATATCTTTCGTTGGGCTTCTGATACACGCCCACAGTACTTGTTTGGCGCTGTGAATAGCCACTCTGGACCAGACCAAGATCGACAAATCTCGCACATTTTACTACGCCATTAGTCTTCGTCCCGGAAATCTGTGGCGACAGGTGCACTTCCGGGTGGACTGGTATATCGGTTGCTTATCTGCTGACACTTGAACTTGCTCGGATACTATACTGCATCACGGTGTTTGGACGACTAGAGAAACTGTTGAAATGATTATTCGGTGTAATGATGTTCAGACGAAATCAGGCGGGAAGAAAGCCCGAGACAGGATCTTAGGTGCCAGCGCGTGGGACACAATTCCCTGCCCAAAGGAGAATTTCACTTTTCAGTTCCTAAAAACGACGAAATGGACCAGACGTAAAGAATGCAAGGCGAAGAGTAAAAACAAAATGGGTCAGCTGAATACGACAAGTAATAAACAACAATAAAGGGGCACACCCTGGGTGAGGGTGCTTAAGAATTCCAGAAGTAAGCACAAGCGTAAAAAAAAGGAAGAAAAAATTTTCAGCTCCAAATAGACGCAGAAACACGTTCGCAAATTCAAGTTTGGATGGTTTTATTGATTTACTGCACGGGTAGACTTATGGGCGTCTTTTAGAAGGGATGGTTGAGGGCACCAGACATGTTGTCCGTGTTCTCCAAGAGAGCATCAGTTTCTCAACCAAAAACCATGCAATGCAAACTGGTTTATATCCTGACTAATCAGTAGTATGCCAAGAACTCAGAAATTCTTTACTCCGCTGCTGTACGACACAAGTAGTATTCGCCTGTACCTAACCTTTTCCGTACTAGTTTTCACCGTTTTCTTCTCCATGAGTTAACTTTTTTACTCAAAGCTTAACCATCATAGGCAGAAATACTATGCACGTTCAGTCTACACCGTTAGCTTCTCACAGAAAGTGCGAAATGTTTTTGATAAAACACTGCAGTGTCTAAACCAGTTCACGCAAACGCAATTTGTCGTGTTCGTGCTTTAAAGGAAGTATACGAAAATTCATACATGTTCTGATTCGGTTGCGCTCATATTTTATATATTTATCAGTATAATTACAGCCAGGGATCACATGCGTAAAATTAATGAAGTCGGGAGATCATGGCTGAAATAGGAAACGGCATGATATCAAAAAAGCCTTGCAAAAAAGAAATAATATATAGTAATACAGCCTGAGTAAGTTGCGTTAGTTAAGTAGGCTCCCAGATTTTTTGAACTACTTCTAGGTGAAGAAAAGACGATAACTATATATCGCATCCCCCTCATCAACAAGGCACCGAATGTCAGGACCACCTGCTCATGGTACATTCTCGACAGCGCCCTCTCCAGAGCACTTCAGGGGCCAAACGCGCCCATGCCACACGCCTGAAAATGGTTTGGTTTATGGGGGTTTTACGTCCCAAAGCGACTCAGGCTATGAGAGACGCCGTAGTGAAGGGCTCCGGGAATTTCGACCACCTGGGGTTCTTTAACGTGCACTGACATCGCACAATACACGAGCCTCTAGAATTTCGCCTCCATCGAAATTCGACCGCTGCGGCCGGGATCGAACCCGCGTCTTTCGGGACAGCAGCCGAGCGCCATAACCAAGCCACTGCGGCGGCTACGCCCGAAAAGACCACGTTCTGAAGAGTGGCCGCTTATGGCGCACCCTGCATGGTCAGAACACTCTACTACAGGTAATTAGAAACCGCATGGGGACCGAAATGAATAAATGGTTTGGTTTATGAGGTTTAACGTCGCAAAGCGACTCAGGCTGTGCGGGTCGCCTCCGGACTCCGGATAGTTTCGACCTCCTGGGGTTCCTTAACGTGTACTGACATCGCACAGCACAAGGGTCTCTAGAATTTCGCCTCCGTCGAAATGCGACCGCCACGGCCGGGACCGAACCCTCGTCCTTCTGGTCAGCAGCCGAGCGCCATAACCACTGAGCCACCTCGGCGGCCTTGAATAGATGGGATTCTTTTCAATGGGCACGATGCTAACGAAACCGAACCACAAGCTCGCACAAACCGGAAGGTCGAATTAAACATTACCGAATAAACGGGATCCCACTGAACTGTTACGACGTCGGAGCCGTTTACTGGGAAAAAGTACCAATGCGTTAGTAACTATGCATCCTGGGTGGGAACGAAGGGAATAGGCATATCGCTCAAGTTCGCACTTGAGCAGCGAGCGACTTCTTTCCTGTGAAGCAGCGGCGTCGAGCAAGCAAGAAGCCGCGTTCTTAAAGTACACATGCTTTACCCCTTTAGCTTAGGCGGCGTCGCGATACCCTTATATGACGCGAGGTCAGCGGCCGCTTCGCGCCTGCCGGACGGGCCGTGCTCGGTACGGCGGCAGAGGCTGGACACAGAACTAAAGCAGGCCTTTTTTTGCCAAACCGGTTGCAGTAGCGCTTAACTGCGCACACGGTCGAAGAAGGGTCCGTCTATGCTGCAGCCGGCCCGAAAAGCGCTCACAGGGGCGTCCATTTTTAGTGCGTGTTTGTGCAAGCATCTTGCTTTCTTTACGGGCTGGACCAACTCCCGGCAGAAGCACTTCAGTGGGACAGGCAACGGTCCTAGAGGGAATGGCTGGGATAGAGTTAACTGTACGGAGCTAACTAGCGGATCTAACTAAAGACACTATGGGTAACCAGAGCTATTTCTGGCTACTGAGGCGATGATATAGAAGGATAAACAAAAACGCTAGAGGACAAAGAAACGTTCCCACACAACTGAAAGGGGGAAAAGGAGTCCTCTCTCTAATACTGCTTGAGATGAGAGCCAGAAGGCTGTTCACCTGACGCGCTACTTCACGTGGAAACGATTAGGAATGAAGGATGACAAGAGCGGCACGTGGCACAAACAAAAAAGAAGTCTCATAGGTATAAAAAATTAGCTCTGCGTCCCTGGGAAAGGTGAACAGTGTCTTCGCACGCAGTGCCTTTGCATACAGAAAAGGCGGCCGTCCCCCATGGGCCATGAAAATTCCTCCCACTGCATTCACAAATCGTTACGGAGCACACAGCAATAGTCACGACTGGTCGCGCAGTGCTGATGTCTCCGATAAACCCAACAGTACCTTCAACGCGGTCTGTGTCAGAGTCTTGCCTGCGGGTATATATGAGGTATTTATTTATATCGAGACAAATTCCTTCCCGTCCAATTGAATACGTTTTCTTGAGGCTCCTATAGGCGCCAAATAAATCTCTGAGAGGAAAAGAGATTTAATGTACGTAATCCAAAGATCGCGTTGATGTGAAAACAAAAAAAAGAAAAATGAGCAAGGTTTTTCTCATATGAGCACATTTTTTATAGCGTCCGCATTTGTGACCTTGTGTACGAGAATTTGACGGCATTGAGTTCACATTTAAAACGTGGAGCCATCGCATGAAGGGGATATATTTGTACTCAAGTCCTTCTTCGATGCTGTGGATCTTGTAGAGGACTTCCTTTCGCGTTCCTTTTTTTTCCGCGGCAGAGGCCAAGCACGAGAAGCAGGCTTGGGTGCACTCGAATGAAATGCACTGCGTGTCGAATTCTTGCTCAATACCAAACACCCGAGTCTGTTGCTCCGTTGTGGAACGCGTTAAAAGTATTGACTCATCTCCACTGCAAAACTTAAAATAAGAAAAACCCCCAGCGTCGATTCCTTCAAGCTTCACTAAGTCGGAGGCGGGATCTCGCAGAGGACGGGTCAATGCGATACAAAGCTCATGAAAGTTGACTGTAAAACTCTTTACAACACTAAATTATGTGAGACTAAGAAAACGAAATTAAATGGGTTATGTCAGAGGTGAGCTCCTGGTGCATACTAGGTGAAAAACACGAGCTTCATCTTTGCACATCACAGCACGGCCGAAGGCGTTGGGCGCATATATATCAAACACCAGATTTGTTTTTGCGATCTCTTCTGTGCGGTGTTCAAATAGGCCTCGGCACCTTCAGCCATCTAAATGATGATACGAAGGTGCAGAGGCCGAAGCCACGCCAGCCGATGCACACAGCAAACAAGAGTGCTATAGCCAGGGAGGAGATGGCCCCGCCCCGACCGCTCCGGTCCGGTCTTGTGTACACCGTTATCTGGGTTACACGCGCCCAGCAAACAAGGTTTACGAGATTCCCATCGCGTGCGTTATTGCTGATCGTGTGGGCTACGTAGAGGTAGGGCTATCCTTTTTTTGTGATGCGCTAAAAGCGGGGAGAATGCGAGATCGTCGTTAAGCGTCCCGCATGTGCTGGCGTATTGTCGGTTCTCACGCGGAAGCGGGGCTTTAGGAGCGCGTGCCACGAAGAGATAACGGCGTTCCTTGTTACAAAGAGTGGGCCTTGCTTCGGCGAACAGGCGTTCTGAAAAAAAAAATAGAAATTTGGGCCAGGCGCGCTATAACGAGTATTGTGTGACGGCGCTGAGGTCATACTGGTAACGCCTTTGTTTCTTTGCTCGCAGCGACGACTGGGTAGCTTTGGCGTCCGGGTACTGATCTTAAAGTCACGAGATGGAATTTCACGAGCCTCATTTCGAAGGAGGCGAAATTCATGAGAAGCCCGTGTGTTGTTCGATGTCAACGCACTTAGGGAACAGCAGGTGGCGTAAAGTTCCTTAACGACACTGTCCTTCATGCCGCTTGTCGCTTCGGGGCATATAAACCCCGCCATTTACAACTGAATTCTGCTTCTTTATTTTTGTGAGCGAAGGCTAGTTGAGCTACATTTCCGCAGCTTATTATGCGACCGGGCGGCTATGCCGTATTGGTGCGCGAAAACCAGTGGAGCATCTACAGGCACCGAAGTCATCTTCTGGCGGGTGGTTCAGAGATTCTCGACAAACCACCATGACATTCTCAGGACAGTTAGAGCTTGTCATTTCTGCTATCCACGACGAATTAATATATGGAGTAGCAGTTTAAAAGCGTGTGAAAAAATGCCAGTTCTCAAGCAGCGATGTTCACGAAAGTTTTGTATCTGATTTCTTTTAGCGGGTAATCTTAGTAGGATAACGGGTAGCCTACTAAAGTAACGCAGCGGATTTCAAGAGTACACAAGGTTAGCTTTGAGCGGCAGAAAGGCAGATGAGAGGAGGAGATCAGGTTGTTTTCGAGGATGAGGTGGCCGCAGCTGGCACAGGACAGGTTTAATTCAAGGGATACGAGAGAGGCCTTTGTCCTGAACAGCTTGGCTACTGATGATGCTGATGATAACGCCAGGTTTCTTGCGATTTTTTGGAAAGAGAGGCACCTTCCGCTGGGTGCTCCGTTTTGCTATATTTCATCTTGCATATCTGGTGAGGAAAACGAATGATGAAGAGAAATAAATTTTCCGCTTTATATATCCACAGGGTCGGTCAAAAGTTCCTAGACCACAGGGTCTGCTTTCGAGCAGTATAGTCAGGCAGTTACGACACCTGCGAAGATCAAAATATCTATAAAGGGTAGAAGAAGCACCGTTCTAGCCTCTTACAACCTTTACAGCTTCATTGTCATCTGAAATGCAAGTATATACCGACGAAAAGCAGACCCTGTGGCCTGGGAACTTTTGACCAACCCCGTACATGCGCGTTAGAATGCAGAGAGACCGGATAGTTCAAAAAACTTTCTGTTGTGTCTTTCTTTCCGACCTGAAACCGGTCTTCAGATATGTCGTTCTGGTAGCATATAATGCGTTGAAATCCGCAGCTCCAGCCCCCTGCCAACTCCGAAGTAATATAACAAATGTTTCATCGGTTCTGTCACACTAGTCGCGTGTATGCTGTGCAAACTGAGGGTTTTCCCCAGGAACTTACACGGGCCCGTACATACCCGGGCAAGCATGGATGTATGTCGCTACGCAAGCGAAACACCTGCCACCGCACCTTCAACTTCCTATACAGATTACAAAAGGCTCAGCAGGCTTGGATAGATAAAGCCTTGATATATAAATAACAGGAAACGTTGATGCAGTGAGCTTAGAAGGAGAAACGAGAAAGAACTGAGATGGGTATACCCGGCCTCCGGAGCATGAGTGCAGGTGCGTGAATTTGGAAGCTCCTAAAGGAATTGGGCCCCAGCCACATGCCACGCCCTCCCTATTGGTATTCGGGCACCTGCAGTAAAAAAAAATGCCATGTAGCGAAAGCCGAATGCAAAGGTTGGTTGCCGCACTTATAGCGACACCTCGAGGCGGAAAGAAGAGCCTCTGTTCTAACGACGCTTTTGCCTCGATGAGTGCAGTCATATTTCTTTCCTCCATAAGTGCAGCTCTCAGCTCAGTTATTTTAGGGCTTGCACATGTGGTGGTGTGATATGCGATTAAGGACGGCCGGCCGAAGCAACCGAAAATTAGAGGCCAGCCATCATGCAAGGGGTGAGAGTTTACACCACTCAACACTAACCCCCAAACTTCCCTTTCTTCTCCTCACAGCACCCTGGTATCCTTCAATGGGTTCCGTTTCTCTATATGTACTCCTATACATAGCATGTAAGGTTGTCGTACGACGGCGAGTTTTTGCTTGTCGTGTTCGAATTGTGCTCACCGCAGGAGGCTTCTGGCGTTGCGATTGCTTCACCCGAAACTGCGAAGTAGGAGTTATTTGCGGAGCCGTGCTACATCCTGCGCTTTAAGACAGTTGTGGATAGCGCATAAGCACTTGACAGTGGGGGGCCACTGTTAAATTCAGAAGCGGGTGCACAAACAGCCTGTATCTCCCGACTTCTGCGATGGGCTGCTGCGCAGTTGAGAGCAATAGGGGATCTACGATTTAGACATAGTGTGCTATACTCGGCAGGTATAGTAATTTGGAACGATTTTTCTCAAATTATGATCAGAAGAAGCGTGCAAACTAAACTCGCATTGTTAGCATGCGCGCGTTTTTGTACGTGTTTTTGTATTTGCTTTTGTGTGGGTGCCATAAGTTGACGACGCAATGAGGGCGATGTATGTTTAAGGCAGCTTCATAGTTTCGCAAGCGAAATGCTTAAACAACCGTGGTAAACCGAACGTAATTCGGATACGCTGAAGTGCCCGGATAGACGAAACTGCTAAACCAGGAAACGTGCCGCAAGGTAAACGCTCTGTCCAGTTTCTTCTAGACCTTGTTTCTGTATAGCGCAGTTACAGGTCACATTTAACTCTTCTGATTCCTTGTTATTAAATCTTCGTAGCTGCAAGGTATGAGTTCAGAATGTATGTAAAATCGGAGATAAACGTTGCTTGCAGTCAGACAATTTGACACAAATCCAAGTGCGGTGAACCATGCTTTCTTCTACACTGACTTTCTTATATCTAAGGTTCGTGTGAGAGATAAGTACATCAGCGGATGGACAGTCTTTGCCAAATGTTTTGAGCTCAGACAGGTTTGCTTCAATGCCATGTATTGGGACTCTTGAAGCATCCTAGCTAGTCTTCGGAGAAGGGGGGGGGGGGGGCAGAGTTCTTTTTACCTTCGAAAGATTTGAAAAGATCCATGCGGCGTGACCCAGAAGCAATTCTCCTGGGCTGTAAACTTCTGACAAAGGGTGTGCCGACAGGCTCGAACTTTGTCACCTACCTGCTGATTTGTCACTTGTTCCAAGATGCCACTGCGTAAACGCCAACATCCGTGAGTGTAGCTATCGGACTTACACATATGCATAAACGACGCGGTCCTTATTTGCCGAGAAGCGAAATTTATTACTTAGGCACACGATATCAGTATTTTCGCCATCAAATTCCTATAGAAGACCAATTAGCGTGGCAAACAATTTCCAAACCCATCTATCAAAATGGAGCCACAACAAATTTTTAACAGTCAGCCAAAAAAAAAAAACACAAGCAGTCATCTTTGAAACAAGGCGTACGTGTGTTCCACTGACCCCCAATATATTATTTAACTCAGAAGATGTACAGGTTCCTGACACAGTTAAAGCACTTGATGTACTTTTTAGCGACATATTGCAATAGGATGCTCATATGGATTTTATACTTCAGAACTAATTAAGCATGCAAAAGTTATATTAAACAGCAAGCGGTACCTTATTAAGCTTGGTCAGCCAAACTGATTATTTATTATGCACTGTTTGACTCTCATGTTAACTACTGCTTACTTGTACGGGGATAGTGTCAATTTCTAATGTCTCTAAAATACTATTAATGCAAACAAAACGAACATGACCAACATTTTTGCACAAAAATTTTGAATATTGAAAACCTGTAAGGTACTGGTATAGAATTACTGAAGGTAATAGTTCATTCTTCCAATATGTAGCAAAATCTTTCTGTTTATACTGTTTCCATCGCTCACATGGAGCAGTTAAGACTGCCATAGAGAACCCATGGAGAATGCTTTTGACAACCGCCATAAAGTTAATACCAAAAAAATCTGGCCTGCCGACGGAAGATATGCGGATATATTGATCGTTATAATGAAATCGTACAATTTATAAAAAATTGCACTCATAAACTCTTTGCCTTTCAGAAATGCTTTTGTCCAGAATTGTTGAGTATGATGCATGCCGTGGAAAACATGCAATTGACATACCGAATATTCATCTTTACAAGAGGAAACTTTTGCATGCCTACTACTTCTCCCAAAAAGATACCAGCAAAGTAATCAAACTTAAAACAGACTACACCAAAATATGATGTACGCTGATGAAAAATGGTATCTTCTGCTTTCAAGAATAAGTTATGGCCATAAAGTGACCGTAAACACCTTGTAAATTCTTGAGTATCGGCATTGAAATCCAAACCTTCACACCATCGGAGCTCGTCTCTCTTGTGAAAATTATCGTTTATATCACCCTGGTGTACCTTAACCATGTTGTTTTATGTGTTTCTCAAATTATTTCTATTCCATCGGTCAGCCAATATGTAAAGGGGACCGGGGACCACTCAAGCTGCAAAATAGCCGCTTTTACCTTGGCCCCCTCCATTTGCTTGACTGCACAGCTCGAACATTGGATGTATAATTTTTGTATTTTTATTTTGTGAGGAATGCACCACACATCAAATGTCACAATCAGAGGGTCGCAAAGGGCATCAGGTTAAGCGGCACTTCGAGTCGTTATTTTGTTATAACGAATGTTTTCTCTCCGAAAACCGGTACTCTTAATGAGCCAGTAAAGAGAGCAGGCTATACTGAAATGAACGAACAAGGACTCGTAAATATCAGCTTTGCGACAGTTTTATTTGCGCCAACTTCAAACACTCTAGACACACGCCCACGAATGTACAAGCCATAGACATACACGGGCTGTTCAACAAATGGAAGCAAAGGGGTCCTTTTAGCCCGAAGCTAAGAGGTCCAAAGCTGGCGTCGCGCCCCTTGCGTCCGGAAGTTCACCTTCAGCACGTACGCAGTTCTCATTCCCTTAAGGAGCCAAGAAATACGCGCCTAAAAAGAACCCGCAAAACCGAAAAAACGAGACGCCCTTGCTACCACAAGGTTCCTCGATTCTCCCAGGATGTCTGTGATAGGATTCCAATGAAGGACCGGCCCAGCGCAGTTCTACGACTGCTACATTCTCACGGAAATGCCCCCAGTCCCTACGAAAAGCGTTCAGAAACGCGCAAACCGCATTTCTAAGCCGGACACGTTTCCAAACTGTGCAGATAATAAATCCGTTCGCTGAGCCAACTCTTGGAGTCTTTGCGAAAAGAGCCTATGCTAAGAGAGACCGCAGAAACTTTTGGGGTACGCAGTTTTCCACGGAAAGTACCCTGAAAAAAATAAGAGTAAAACCAGGAACAGAACCATTCAGGAACTGTTGCCTGTGGAAGTGTTTGAAAGGATGCCGTAAAAATGCGATCGTTTCCTCGCGGTTTGGCAGCGTGGCGGCTGGCACTCTTCTTTGCCAAGCTCCACGAGCGTAAATTTAACTGCTGCGCTGCCGAGATCGTAGATTCTTGCCTGACGTTTACGCTTCTAGTCCTCGTAGAAGTTGTTGTGCGCTGCTCCGACCTGGCCGCGTCAAAGGCGCAAGGCTTATACTGCCGCCGTCGTGTACGTCAGTTTAATGAGGTGAACGAACCTTCTACGTAGCAGTCTCAATCACCAAGTTGTCGCAGATGTATAGCCTTCACTTCCCGCAAGTAAAAAGTAGATTCAAGACACGCGTAAAACGCTGGGTGTGGCCTACCAGCATAAACCTCGCAGGAATGAAATAAAGAGAGGACGCGAGACTGCTCTGGGGTACGATGACTCTGTACTGTTCTAGCTGCATAATGTAGGCTGCGTCTTTTGCTGCTGAGCGGTCTGAACCCGAATTCAGATAAAGTTTTATTAACTCCGGAGCGCTGAGGGTGATAAGCTTGGTTTAATTTAACAAGCAAGGCAGCAATAGAGTTTTTTGCTCCTTTAATTCTTGCGTAGTGTCTCAGTGTTACCGCGGTGGTCAAATCTCGCGTTTTGCAGTTGACGAACATATCAAACACGGAAACTTTAAGCCGATAGATCTCACAGTGTCGCCGTTCTCGAAAAATCTACAACAGTGTAGCTGAAAGGCACTTCATCATTGTGATTTAGGTAGTGAACCGAAAGAAACAATGCAGCGCTTACCGAGTCTAGACTCTCTTCCTAGTAATTCCTAGCGAGTCTAGAATCACTGTAAATTGGTGTAGCCTGCCAAGGCGTATTATCGTGCAAATCTCATTGCGCATTTGATCATAGTAGCGGAACGCTGTGGTGCGAATATCAAAAGTAAGAACATTTTCAAAATGTTTATGAGAAAGATGGCAAAAGTGGTAATGAGCAGGTAAGGAAATCTCATTGGATGCTTATCCTCAGTTTAGAGTATACGTGTCAATTAATTTGTGGCTGTAAAATCGGGCTCATCACAATTTTAGACGCCCGAATTAAGTTTACCTTAGCCCAAAAGCTGTTCCAGTGTTCTCACCAATCCGTGTGTTGCGCTGGCCACCAGGAGCTGATCCACGTGCAGTAAATGTCCATTGCGCTTGTAATTTTGGACATGGCAATCATTTTGAAACCAGAGGAAGATTATAGTGGTGTTGACCCATGCACAAGGTTTGTCAAAAGTCTCCAGTACCTTTGATGTGCTCTTGGGCAGCGTAATCATTCACTTCAGGCGTCTATGAAGCTAAAGGTACCTAGTATCTTTCGAGTGGAGAATGGTAGTCTTCCGCACCTTCCACAAATATAAAGCTCCGGGGCTACTGTAAATGCCCTCTTTACAAGGCTGACAAACCTACCCAGTGTCCTGAGGACTTCTGACCACTCCTGTGCGTATTGGCGTATTGTCATGCAAATCTCAATACGCGTTCCAACGCGTCTAAGGAAGGCACGATTCTAAGGAAGGCATGCTAATGTGCTTATTGCAGTACAATGTGCTTATTATGCTTATAGCACGGAACAGATCCTATTTAGCTCTTGACCCACGACGAGTCCAGTCGCTTCCCATCTCAAGTGTTCACTTATCCAAAAGCAGAACACGTGCGGCCTATGCATAAACGAATTTGAGGTTGCGTCCGCACAGTACTTTCAACGACGACACGAACAAAGTCGCATAGGGAAACAATGAAGGGTTCGCTGTAAAGAGTGCAGTGCCCATTGCGTAGTACGGACATGGGAACCGCATTGTATGCCGCACCTGCTGTGACAGGCTATTTAAAGCACCTTACTCTCGCAGGGCACGCCCGAGGCGAAATCTAACTGAGCATTCGAGCGGCGTCCACCGGAGGGCATGGCAGGCAGCAAGGGCGCGCCTAATGGCTGATCCCAGCGTGTATGTACGCACGCTGGATTACGGGAGAGACGAAGCGTCAGGGATAGGAGGAGGTGGCCCTTTGGGATTGCAGACTCCGACTCACTTTTTTGTCTGTGCGGCAGCCGGGGTGCGGAATGCCTGCACCACACGCACGCAGGCTGTATAATACTGTCGCTTAGAGGCATGGCGCCCACTTGTGTGGTATTTTATGCTTGGCCAGTCCTGGTGCGAAAACTTGGATTGGCCATTCGATCCCTCTCCCGCGGTGTATGTGGCAAGTGCAGCCTACAGGGGCAACGTCTCTCTCTCCGTCATAGATAATTGATTACACTGAAAGGCCGAGCAACAAAACTGTCGTGCGCGTACCTGCGAGTACATACACAAAAAGTGTACCTCAGCGCCTACTATGAACACTAACGGGGTGCTATCTGTCGTCAGGGTAACCCTCACGCTGAAGCGGTTTTGAAGGCGCGGTTAATTTACCACTGCGCTGTTTTCCTTACGTTTCATTTTCCCCCTTTCTTTATTTTTCCGCTCTCTTTCCTGTCTCTGCCTATTTCTTTTTACAGCTGGGTATCGCGAGGCATTGGATAGGATTTCCCGCACGCGACAAGACTAATGTGCTATACTCATATGGTGTAGTTCGATTCCTGCATCTTGCAACGGATGGTGAGTCAATCATTGTGTGTATGCGGAAGCGAATGAGCGTTGGGTGTAACGGGACCCATAGGAACGAATGGCTTCGTAACACCGGAACCCGTATGTGCCGATCTACACAATATTCAGCATTGTGATATGCCTGTGTACAGACTCCAGAACATGCATCCCATATACCGAAGCAAACATAAAACTTGGGATGCACTTCCGTTTTTTCGCCAGTACGCGAGAATGTGCGCCTGAACGGCAATTCCAAAAGCCTCACCTATAGCAGGTGTCCTCCGACGAAATGTAAGCTGGCTTTCAAAGACACTGTCTCTAGATTAGAATTTGATTCAACCCTGCCAAATGTTTATCCCTGACGACAATTTGTAATCCTCTCACACGCTTCCAAACTCGGAAAACAGCGTGTGATTGAATACGCATGATTTGTCCCTGAAAAGCTCTGGCTGTCTACCTGCATTTTTGGGTAACGGGAAATGTGGGGGGGGGCCTTGTTCGAGTCTCGGTGAAAAATTCGGTCTTCTCCGGCGTGTCTGCCGCGCGACGCCGCTTGGAGGACGGCGGCGGCAGTTTAAAGCGGGATGCGCAAAGAAGGACGGGCATAAGTTCAATGCAGAGATAATAATTAAACAGAAAACAATTGAGGAAAGCCGCACGCTGGACACGCGTTTACGTCGCCCTGCGCTTCTCAAGAACAAAGACCTGACTACTATACTTCTAAGCCCTTTCGAGACGTAGAGGGGCGTTGGGCCAAATATGGGACAAGCGTGCGCCACCACTCTTACCCTCACGGGTCCCGATGCCAGCGCGGGTACAGGCGCTACCGCGATGGTCATCGTGTTTGTACTCCGACGGACGCGGCTCCACTGACTCCGAGGGGGGCAAACGAAGGCGTCAAAGATGGTAAAAGGCTTGCCCATGTATGTAATCCGCTAAAGTTGCAGTTACCAGAGAGTGTTGTAGTGCCGTGGGAGCAATTTATAGTAGCGCTTCTTGCGGGCAACTCTAGGTTAGATTAAAAAAGATGGTTGGGGGCGTGAAAAGTGAAAGAATGGAGGAAAGACTTTTGTGGCCGTGCCTGCTTGGCCGAATTCGACTTGACGAGTAAGGACAGTTGTCGCCAGTGCGAGCAGTGCTAGCTCGACGGGCAAATCCTATAATAAAAAAGGAATGAAAATATTACTTTCAGTCGCTGATTTCAGCGTTTTTTTGACAACAAGACGGTAAAGCGATTTTGACAAGTGGGCTTCAGTAAGACATCAGCTATAGCATCCTTGCGAAATGCGGCCTGCAATGCTTTCACATTCGTCCGCCTGATGCGGCAGCCGCGTGATGCCACAAAGCCATGCAGCTACAGGCTATAGTTGCAAGCAGATGGAGTTGGCTGCGCGCACAGCAAACTAGCTGTGAGATGGCGCAAACAACTTAAGAATTGTGAGTACAGCTCACACTTATGTCTTCGCACTGTACCAACAACTGGCATTTCATCTAAGCGCACTCATTTAAAGACTGTGCTACTCGAGCTCAAGGAAATTTATTTGGAGAACAAGACGATTGATCACTAACAGCACTCAGAGATCAGCATAAGCGGAATCAAAAACAGTCATGTAAAACAAGAGACCTTCCCTATCTGTATACTTTTCTGGAGACCTCTCAATGGGCCGAAACCGACTCTTTACGTGATGCACTGGTGGGTAAAGTGCAGACACCTGTGGCCGCTCTTATCTTAGCAACCGCACGAGAGGCAGTGCTTGAGATCACTTGCTGTTGCAGAAAGTGTGACGGCATCAACTTACTAATCTCGGTTCGCAAAATTAATTACGCACGGTGCACAATTCGCCAACGAAGCGCCATTTTCAGATTACCCTGCAGACAAAGGAGCGGGAGCAATTTTGAACGTCCACTCAGGCCACAATTAGCACGCTGCGCCCCACAGCCGCCGTGTACCCACCCAACTATGACCCTCCACTGCTTACGCGTCTCAGGTTCGTTCCCATTAGGATCCTGTCCTCTCAGTGAGAGGAGACCTTTTGGCGAGCGCTCTTGTAGTCCAAGTCGGTCTGCGTCCATGATTTTTGTGTTTGTACGTGATTGCTCTCACAGAGTGCAGTTAATTCCTGCCACACTGCATCATTGCATGCATATGCAACTGCGAACGGTGATTACGCATGCGGCTACTCAGCGGTCTACCGTCTTTTTGTTCTTTTATACCTTTACATTCCACGGTACATTGCGCGCGGATGGGTGCTGTGCACTGTGGGCATTACCGGGGCCACTTTGTTTGCCTCTGATTGCGTCTCTTGCATCATCGACGCGTGTGAACTAGGAGTACAGAGAGTGAGTACACAGCTTGTAAGCGGCCCTGTTGATAGCTGAAAGAACGATACATAAACGAACGGCCGGTGTCTTTTCATGGTTCTAAGGTACGGCCTTGTCCAAGCGCAACAGCTGCCTGCGTTGAATAGTCCAAAGCCGTTTATTTGCATAGCTAGCATGGCTATCCTTGTGAGCCAGTGATACTGCATGGCCGCCTTTTCCTTCTGATTTCGACACGACCCGTTCATTCCCAGTTTCTGCCTCTCGTCCATTGGGCTGTTGGACGCCTGTCTGGCCATCGTTCCACATGACCGGTCTGGTTCATGATCTTTCGTAGAAGCCCGAGTCGATGCAGAGGCGGGCGCAACAACGGCTCCGCGAGCGAACGGGCTGAATGAGGCGTAAGTTGCAGGTAGCAGATTTCTACACGGATATAACTTGGGAGGCGGGCCAGCGTGGGATTCCCAAATTACAGTGGTCCGTCGGAATCACTCAGCCTTGCGGGAATCGTTTAATCGGATCGGACGTGTTTTATTACAATGTCTCAGTGTCAATTACCATGCCGCTGACAATGATTGAGATAGCCTAAACCATGCGGCTGCCCGTGCTCAGACTGAAACTGCTGCGATAGCTAAAAAAAAGTGCGCTTATTCTTGTGCTGATTACAGCAGAGGGCGCCTTGCTTCTTCTATACAGCGTTTACCGGTACCTCATGACCTTAATAAACTCCTTCATTGCTTAATGCTGCACAGTGGAAGGCATAGAAACATCGGGTTTCCGCTGGGCTTTACTGTGCATAGTTGCGGAGAGGTTATTGAATAAGCGAGCTTATAGCATGAACTGAAATAGTTATAGCAAACCAGGAAATTTACTGAAGGTTGTATCGCAGTGAGTGATTGCAGACTACAGCAGTGATGAGTTAGTATCGTGTGGCAAGTGAGCGAGCGAGCGAAGGAGGTTCCGAGCGAGAGGGGTTTAGGTACAGCTTCGAATTCCTGCCCATCGTCATCATCGCCGTCATCATCTTCCGAACTGCGTCCACAGCAGGGCAAACGTCTGTCCCAGGAATCTCCAATTAACCGTGACCTGCGCCCGCTACAGTAACCTTGGTCATCAGTTGGTAACTAAAACGCTTGTCTTATTCGTTGCAGCATATGCACTGTACGCGTGAAGCGAGGAGCGTACATATTTAAACAACGCAACTCTACAATTCACCACTCTGACAAGGTCATAGTTTTCCCCAGCTTTTCCTGCCCCTCACTACTCTTGCGGCCAAACTCCGCTACTGTAGGCAACAAAGTGTCGACGGGAGGAAGGTCTGTGTTTCTCGCGTGTCACACACTGTCACCGCTATGGCGAAACGCATGCACATGCGGCAGAGCCCAGCCGGGCAAGCTTTCCTTTTTTTTCACGGCAGCCTTCGTTGCGCGACGTTCATTACAGCACCATCCATCATGGAAGGTGGTCCAACTTCGCGTTGCTCCGCGATTTGGTCGCTCGGTGGGCGTGCTAGGAGGCGCCAACTCCGCGCCGTGCAAGGCGCGCTCCGTCCACGGCTCGGTTTTTCGCCTTCTTGCAAAATACAGAGCTGCAGGGCTAAAAACATTGGCGGAGTGGACGCCACGCTATTTCCAGCTGAGTTTGCGCACAGGCGTGGGGATGTCGACTTCAGTGTTCAAACCATCACTTGAAATTACAGACTGAAACAATGCTGGCTTGTGAAAAGAGATAAGTGAAAGATCGAAGGGGCAATAAATATGTATGGCCAAACGTTCTGCGGTCCACAGGAGGCGCCTGGAGTGCGCGAGCTCCTTTACTTCTCTTTCTGCCTTTTTCTTTTCATTTCTTTTCATCTTGGAGGGCGCTAAACACAGGGGTTTAATGGAGTCTCACTGTTCTTCAACACAGCAGAGCGAACAAATGACAAGCGAGTACACGGGAAAGCGTTGAATATCAACTGCATGATTTATCGGAGTAACACGTATATGTACAAAAAGCGCTGTGTTTAAGAATGTTGCACCAACTAGCTCAATTCTCGGTGCTATGGAGTCTCTCTGATCGAGTCGCGATTACTGCTGGTTGCTAATTACCTGTGACGCTCAGAATCATACTTGCGGAAAGCGCGCGGCCCCCGTCTGTTTTTCTAGCTGCAGTTAAGAAACCGCTCCCTTAAAGTATACAGAGTTTTTTAAAAAAAAAAAGGTGCTTTGAGAGCTGACGGCAGACAAAAACGCACCAGTCCAGTGCCAATGCTAAGGTCGCCCCCAACAAAACCCATCCTTGCTGATTACTAACGTAAACAGCTTGCCAGGATCACTTCATTCACTAACACAACACTGTCACACCATGACCATGTACTATAAAGTGTCTATGCAATGAAACCATGACTCACACCGGAAGCACCTTCTGTTCGCTGTAAACGTTGGATGATTGTAAACGTGTAACCTTTTGCAACCTCCCCTGCCTGGGCAGCGATTTTCCAGGGAAACTGCAGTATTGTGAAATAAATAAATAAATAAATAAATAAATAAATAAATAAATAAATAAATAACTAAATAAACTTGCACTAGAGTATGGAAAGGACTTTTTGAATCTGTGACGTCACGGGCTCCTCTCGGCAACGCACATTCGTATCGCGGCCAAACTGAAATCAGTCCCTTACATCACTGATAGGTTGCGCGGCAGTTGCTTGGTGAATGATAAAAGGGCACACAAATATGCGAAAGGCAGGACGTGGCCGCGGAACTATTGAGGAAGCTATCTGTGCGGCCGGCATGCAGGCAGTGTCGATAGCGGCACAGCGATAGCGGTTGAGTGCGTGCTTCACAGCCGCTGCACTGTACTATCAGTCTTTTTGCACTGCGTAGTGTTTATTTTAAACAATGATTTATATTCTACAGCTGAAGTCGGAGCCGCTTGCCTATAGCTCGCTTCGCTAGCTGTCCTTTCTTCGGAAGGTGGCGCCTCAAAACTGCCGCCCGCTGGTGATGGAAAAAAGTTATCTGGTCTGTTTCAGCATTTAGAATTATGATTGCTTTGTGGCGTGCCGAAGTCAGCAAGAAGTCGGTGACACACGACGTCCAAATTTACAGCTATTTTGTCTCGGAAGAGCACACTGTGTAGCACAACTCACGCTCACATGCCTGCACGCCCGCTGCGTGATCACGCTACCCCTGCAATGCTCCCAAGAGCGGAGCTGTTCTTCATGAGTCCCCCATGCAGAGCAAGTAGTACGTGTTCTTGCCATCATCGTGGCGTTGACTCCAAGCCCGGCGATCTCGGCGGTTATGGTCATCCGTCACACCCGGTGCATCTCCATCTCATTCTCGGGCTGCTGGAATTCCGCTTCTATCTTCTCCCTCAGCCCCGACGCGCGCAGCGGACGCTCTTAACCACCGCCAGTATTCATTTGAGGTGTTTCTTTCTTCCTTCTCATATTCGACTCGTGTTCCTGCCTGCACCACCTTTTGCATCATTTGCATTGCAGCGAGCGCTGACGATGAGGCGGTCGTGTGTACGACACGCACCGAGCGCCCGCCTGCGCCGTCTTGTGTTTGCTTCTCTTGTGTCACAATTCGCATTCATTGTAATCAATCGTACGAATCATATGCAACGGCGAGGAACTCCGCGGAGCGTAGGCCTCCTTCGTAAAGGATTACGATGCTTGACAGAAGTGCGTGAATTTGCGTTCTCCTACAATGCTCTTTCTTTTAGAGCGCTAGAATTTTGACAAGAGCAACACGCTTTTTTTTGTTTTGCAGACGATGTTCGCATCTAAATTCCCCTACGATAAGCCACTCAGACTCGAGGCGCGAAGTGAGCGGGGCAGTCTCGTACTCGGGCTATGGTACCCACGCACAAATTCGACGCGAGGAACTACGCCCATGTTTGTGACATGCGCTGCACGTACTGTCTGACCGACCGGAGATTGGCGCCTATGTTGTGAGTTAGGACAAGCGTTGTACTTTAGCGGGCTGCTTCATTCACACTGAGTAGAATAAAATGATGCGTCTGCATGCAGGCGTTAACTAACGGCCGTCGTAATTCGACAGGTAGGCAGAGCAAAAATAAATAAACAAATAAAATGGTAGACGGCGTACCGACAAAATAGACGAATAAGTTTTTTGTTCCGACCGATCTTTAGGTCGAAACATACGCACTTGTAATCGTAATCGTTCACGTACGCGATTAATTACGGGAACCGTGCATCCATGCAAGACCGCAAGTTACAGGCTGTACTAAAATAGGGGGAATATTGCGGCGCGAAGATGTTTCTTGCGTCCAGGGCGCTGACTTTGGCTCCGGCTTGAATGAGAGCTTGTGCTGTGTCGGCGTTCACGACCTGCGATAGCAAAAGATACTATTTCGCAGCCAGTGCACTTACCCGCTAAACGAGCTCAACTGAGTTAGCCAAGCTGTATTGTCGTTAGACAGGCCCGCGTCCTTTATGCGATACTCAAGATATTCATCTCTTGATCGCCGCAAACCACCCAGAAGCCTGCTAGAACCACTTCTAAAGCATTGTCGGTTGAAGAAACGGTAAGATCGGTAGAAATTATTCGCAACAGCACAGGAAACACGGACAAAAAGGGGAGAACAGACAAAACAAGCGCTGGCTTCAATTGAAATTTATTACGGGAAGGGAAGAATATATGCATCTTCGAATCTTACAAAAACCAAAAATAAACGGAACCAACATACAAGGCGTGAACTAATGCGCATGTGTCCAACAACAAAGACAAAAAACACTCTGGCCAGAGGAAGATAACACATGGACGCGTCCTTAATCGCGCAATCAATCAAGATGGGCACCCTTCACTCATCGGTAGAAAACCGTGGTCCTACTTCCCCAGCTCGTTAAAACGCTCCAGGTGCTGTCTGCAGCCATCGTGAAACAGTCAAGTAGGTCTTCAGACACAGACTGCTATGCACCACTATTTCTGCATTGATATGCGCCCGCCATTGCAACATCCTCGCACGCAATAAGAACACGGCGTCTTGCTTTTCACTTTCACTGAAGAGCTTACCGTTTCACAACGAGGTGTACGAAGTATCGTCGCACTTTCTTTCAAGTCGCAAATTAATAACTGTCCCGTCCACCAGCACGATATCAATCAATCTCGGTTTCGGAAATGGACGTGGATGCAGGGCCCCTGGGGATAAGAAAGCATTTTCGAGGCTCACACGCCTTGAAAGCATTCCGCCGACCCTTGCAGTCAGGTGCTGCGGCTTATCGCTACATTTTCTACTCCTGTGCTCCGCAGGTGCCGCTTCAAAGGCGCGATTATTTTTCTGTGCCCTTTTATTTCTACGTTTCCTGCACCCTCTTCCATTTTTCTCCCGTCACACTAATCTCTCTACGATCCACAGGTAGTTCCCCACTACCGTCCTTCTAATCTTATCGGGCCTATATGCCGAACTAATGGCATATAGCTCTTCCATGCCAACGCTTTCGCTTTGTCAAGCTTTCCAGGTCGGCCTGCCCACATGTCTGTATTTCAGAGCATTTCGGTCTCTGGCACGTAGGGCTTGGGAAAAAAAATCATATATGAGCGCCTAGAAAAAGAAATAGGAAGACGCTGAGAAACAAGCCGTTGGGTAACGCAGATGGCCCAATTTAAGCGATGAGCATCGGCTCCCCTTTGGCCCATCACCATCAGTAATTCTGACTTTGAGATTGGAATTGCGAGTACCCGGTCGTAGAAGATATGAATATATTCATGCACTGCGCGTGGCGTGGAGGTCGCATGCGGGACCATCGCTTGCGATTACCAGGCACGTATGGCAGCCGTCTAGCGTACCAGTGCCTAATCATTAGCCTTAAAAACGACCGAGCACTCATCTTTGTCTAATGACGCACGGCAGGAATGCCGCTTGCATAACTGCTGGCAATTTTATTTACCGGCAGAATCTTAATAAGGCGCAGCTGTCAATTAAGGACACTTCTCATTAATGCCACGAGACTAGAGAGAAGGACGTACTCGCGGAGATTCTTTGGTAGATTCACTATACTGTTGTCTTCTGTTCTGCGAGTCCTTAAAACGTGCGGGACATGAAGGATCTTTTCTCGCATTTTGGGCCGTTGAGATTCGTTCCACATCGCCGCATGTATGACATGCAGTGACTCAGGTCGTCTCGTAGGATGCGGCAGAAAGAAAAAAATAGTGGTTAGCCTCATTTCGATTGCCAAGGCGTCATCATTTCAACTGTCAATCTTACCCACGTTTGGATTCGACGTGCCTGCCATTTATGTAAACCCCACTGGATACTTTCAAAACGCAAAAGGTAGTTCGAAACACCTCAATAACTTGCAGTTGGTCTGAAACGTGCGCAGAGTAGTTTTATAACCAAGCAGCAAGTTTTCTTGTCGCTTAAGCACATGTGTCAACGGAAATAGTAGAGGCGCCAAAGGTTTTGTAAGGTGTAGCCAAATTTTTTATTCACCTCGCAATTAGATGACTATTTCTTCCTAAGTGCTTAGCTAACATGTCCATGAGCCTGACAATGTACGTGGCGCACTGCTGCTATGTTACTTCGTTAATGAGATTCTACTCGTGTTTTTCGATGGACTAGGTACAAGATTTGCGAATGAACTCGCTCTTGGATAGTTCTTGCAATTCATTATGCACTTTTCGGATTATCTGCGAGGGCTTCTTCTGTGTCCGCTACTTCACTACGCGTCGCCTTTCCTTCATTGCTGCCTTGGTGCACTCTTCACAAAAGCCAAGAAAAGAAATGACTTACCACTTTTATGTTTACAAACGCAGCTGTTCTCATTCATCCCACTGCTAGGAAATGTGCTGTAAAAGTCATCTTGAGTATAAGGGCGGGGCACATGCAACACTGTATTTATCTTAGTAAGGCAAGTTGCCGGGCTAGTTGGTTTAGCATTTTGAAATTAGGAAAATGCACGTTGGCGCAAATAAATTCCTACAGACAAAAGGGACAAGGAGACAACGGACAGGCGCCTGTCCGTTGTCTCCTTGACTCTTTTGTCTGTGTGAATTTATTTGCGCCAAGGTGTGGGCTGCTAGTTTCAAAACTGTATATATCTGCTCCATATTTGCGCCCCCCTTAGCGATATGAAATATTTTGTGTTTTATGTCGAATGCACGTGAAAATAAAAGGAGAAGGGGTTATAAGTATTCAACCATGAACCATGAAGGGGTTATAATTATTCAACGTCAAGCTCAGATCCAATTACTGATAGCAAACAGTGGCTGGACAGAACGCTCTAATTAATAGAAAAAAAGACATGTTATCCTGGCACTGTAAAGCGAAGTACACGATCGCAATGCTAAAGAATTAAGGCAACACACCGTAATCTAGGCACTATAGCGCGGTGCGCATAACGAAACGAGCCCAATATAAACATCTGTGGCGCCCGTTACGAGGTTCAGTCTGCAGAAGCTAGCGGGGAAACAACGGAGCTACGTTCACTGAGTAGGTTCTCCTTGCCAGTATAGCGCATTTACGATATTGAAGGATGCGGGTATATATATACCCGTAAGCAGACACGCAGATGCAAACACGCGCCTCTTGCTGAGGAGGACTGACAAGAACAGGGCCCGTTGAGGCGCCCGGCCAGCCGTTATATTTAACGGCGCACCCAGGTCGTAAAGTGCCCGGCCAAGGTAAACATTAGAGAGATTTAGTTTCACGTACGTAGAGGCTTCACGTACGTAGAGCTCTTACGGGTGACCAGTGCGCATGCGCAGAACGCAAAGGGTATCAGCGAGTCTCACGTACGTACGTGAGATTCGGTTTTTTACGTTGCGGTCTTTGTGTTGCTTGCGTACGTAGCGTTGACAAACATGGCGGCGCCCTGCCCGCCGCTTCACAGCGATAACAGCTTCGTCGCTAATCCCTCGAGGCGATATCGTGTTCTAAACTGTTGTATTCGCCTTCGATTTGCCCATTCTTACCCTCGCATAAGGTTTCAAGCGACAAATGGCTTTTGTTTTTCAGACAGAAGGACGATTTTTCAGCTGTTAAGCCTGACGAAGAAGCGTTGGTCGTCGTCATAGCAACGGTCTCGCTATGAATGGCTTGGCTTACAGACTTGTCTTGGATGATTTGGGCTACAACCAGTGTCTGTGTTTCTTAGTAGATGACGCTAGGCGTAACGCGCGGCGCGATTCGCGTACGTGTAACTATAAGGGTTTCAAACGACCTTCGTGCTACGTAGACTTTTCACGTTTGCGTACGTGAACCCTCTACGTACGTGAAACTAAAACTCTCTATTTAGAGGCACTGCGTGCGTGTGCCGCAGCAGAGCACCTCTCCGCCCCCCCCCCCCCCCCCACAAAGAGTATGGTGGAGCTGCCAAAAAAACGTAAAGCAATGAGCTCCTGCCTGTACCACTAAAGTATCACAGGCTTTAACCCAATCGTAATATAAATGAAAAGGCCCGAAGGCAATGTTGGGCTTTTGCCACCCGAAGGTGGAAAAATAAAAAAAATGGGGTAATGCTACTAAGCGACCCACAGCCGGGGGAGCGGGCCCGGGGAGACTCCCCTGATCTCCCCTAGGACGTAGCGGAGGGGGTAGGACATAGGTTGTGGGAATGGGACTGAGGGAAGGGTTATGGGTAATGTGATGGGAATGGGGACAGCGAGATGTTGACCCTCATTTTATCATCGCTCGACTCCTGTCTGGCCAGGACAGGGAGGGCGTCGATGTTCTCCAATGGTGCGGCTCCACTCACGGGATGCCCGACCCCCACACACAAAATCTCGACCTACGAAGCACAAGATGTCAAACTGCGCGGACGAGTACGGCAGGCCCGCCTGTGCGAGAAGCCCTGTTCCGCCGACATTTTGCAAATGGGCCGTGTGCTCTTCCTGGCTATAGATACAGCGCTCACCACAGAGACTACACTCTAAGCACCGATACGCCTATATGAGAGTAACAAAAAGAGTGAGATGACCTTTAGGGCACACCCTTTTATAAAAGGGAATGTGCTAGAGGGCAGTTCACTCCATTTTTATTCCTTTCTGTTTAGTGTGTCGTCACGCGCCTCCGAAGTGTGGACATCTGTCGGTCGTTAGAAACCTAACTAAACGGGCTGCGTAATTTACTGTGCCCACTAAAGCAAAACAGAATGAAAAGGGATGACCAATAAACTGCGGCATTGAACTCGAAAATACCTCGGCTCACGTGATGGACGAAATTAAAGAACATATCTCAGAAACAATGCGCCGAGGTAAAACAATTAAAGCTGAAAGATGTTGTTTCTTTTTTTTCTTTCAACAGTAAATAAGTGAATAAAGCTCTCGCTTTAACACGTATCCTGCACAAATGTGCACTTGATGGCTGGAGTACACTCTAAAAATTTTCACGCATAGAGTAATATCACTGACCGGTATTAAAGGCACGCCTAAGAGAATTCTGAGCTCGCCTTTGTACCGCGGAGACTCATTTACACACTCCAAGCGTTCACAGAAACCTCGATTTATCGTCCAGTGCGGGCGATTTCCCTATTAAATTGAATTAAGCGTCCCGGCTCCCGTCTTTTTTTTTTTAAGTGACCTCCGAGAGTAGGAGGAGTGATGATGATGATCATAGTGAATTTTTATGGCGCAAGGGCTTCTATGGCCAAAGAGCGCCATGACACAAGGTATTTTTTATTTCTCAAGATGGAGTCAAAGACCCATTTTACAAGCATTTCAGCCCTTACTAGCTGAGAGCCAGGCCAGGGAAAGCTTGTACCCATTGTATCACGGGTACCTGGTCGCACAGGGTATCGAACCCTGCACCTCCCGCATGCGAGGCGGATGCTCAATCACTAGGCCACCCCTGCGGTCAGTAGGAGGAGTCACCTAGCGCATGAAGCGCATGAAGCGCATGGAGTGACACGCAGTAATACGCGGAGTGATCTGCGAAGGCAAAGAGTCCACGCGTATTTTTAAGTTCCGGGGGCCTAATATGCGGCTATGCTGTCTGCGACTGAAACTATTTATTCATAGAAACCTAAAAAACGAAAAAAAAGCGAAATCGACCGGGTAAAGGACCCCCACGCGTTGGTTGACTCCTACTACTCTCGGCGGTCAGTTAAAAAAAAAAAAGAAAGGCGGGAGCCGGGACGTTTAAGCCGATTTAATAGGTAAATCGCCCGCACAGGACAATAATTCGAAGCTTTCAAGAATGCTTAGAGCTTGTAAATCGAGTCCCGCGGTAAAAAGACGAGCTCAGAATCCTCTTTAGCGTACCTTTAAGCGTGCAGGGGTCTCCACGGCGACGTGAACTTCGTTTTGGGCGCCCCGAGACTCAAAATACGCTTTGTTTTCTCCGACCCAAGCTTCACGATTGTCGAAGGAACCCCGATTCGCTTACTTTTACGCGTGATGCAAGATTCCATACGTGAGGACCGGAAAACTTACGCTAAGGAAGAACCCGCCCTGCCAATCTCGCTTCTCCTCATCACGCGTATATATATCCTGATACATATCCCCATAGGAGGCTCACGACGCGGCCGTTACTCGCTTGTGATTTGCTGCTGCGACCTACGCTTCCTTTCATTTATTCTTGTTGTTCATGGGAAGCCACTGAAATGTGCGCCTGCTTCAGTGACTTCGGCGGAAAAACGTGTATGCATTCGACGCAGCATGCTCTTATGCTCGTAATGTCTGCCTGCATATCAAATGTGTGCTGTGTGGCGTGCTCGTTTCTGATGGTGAAGAGTGGCGGATACGCAACAAAGTTATGAGCACGTGACATCGGTAGGCCTGCGATGTGTGCCGCGCGGTAGGTGCAAGAACAACTAGTGCAACTACCCAGAGCTTAGGCACGACACCGCACAGCTCAGTGAGAACTGTGGGCCCTCATCGGCTACTCGCGGTCACTTCGAATATCTTCTATGACCTTCTATGATCAAACCAATTCGAATATCTAGGTAGGCAAATTATTTTTTAATGCCTTTGCTTAATATATGTCTGCGAACTACTTTTCGTTTCCACCTCCATCGAAACGCAGCTGCCGCGGGTGGTGAGGAGATTACTAGTGGTTTTTGAGGAAGGAAAATGGCGCAGTAACTTCCTCACTTCTTGATGGACACCTCAACCGAGCCGTGAGGGAAGGGAGGAAGGAGGAAGTGAAAGGAGGAAGAGAGAAAGAAGTGCCGTAGTGGAGGACTCTCTAACAATTTCGACCACCTGGGGAACTTAAACATGCACTGACATCACACAGAACACGGGCGCCTTTAATTGCGTTTCGCCTACATCTAAATGGGGTAGCTTAACCGCAGCACAGGAGGGAGAGCGGATTATGAAAAAGAAAAGGAAAGGTACCACAACTATCCCATTCGGTCTGGATGGGCATCTGGACCACGCAGCGATATAAGGAACGAAGCGGCAACAAGAGGGAAGCCAGAAAAAAAGTGCCGATATATATTACACGCACCCATCAAACCTGCCACCTAGAGCCGTTACTTTCATGCTGACCTACACAATACGACCACAGATCGTACTCGCGTCGGTGCTTTAATGCAAAGACGACCAAACAATGAGGAGACAAATATACTAAACTTCGTTCCCTATAGCCAAAGATGAAACACACGTACTCAGATATCGTTTGTTGCACGCAGATTATACACCATAAGAGAAATCCCATCAATGGGCTGTAGCATACTCGGTCACTGGCACCGCACCATATATATCGACCTTTTATGATTTGCACATTAGAGTATCTTGTCACCTTTTCTACCATTTCAAGACCACGAGTCACAGTGACACTTTCGCAGCATTGTCGCGAGGACAGAGATATTTAAGTCAGGAAGAATGGCTCCTCTTGTACATTACAACCGGCACCTCATTGACACACAAATGAAAAATGCAGCGTTTCAGGCCGCGTTGCACTCTTTAGCACTGCTCTCAGCCATCGTCGTACACGCCCATACTCAAGTGAAGCGGGATACTGCTTCTACATCCGTCGCTCCTCCAAAAAGCCACTTGGCTCGCCTCATTGCCTTTTACAAAAACGCCGTGATGAAGTGCCCATCAAACAACCCTCTACGGGCCTCTGACGCGCGGTCAGGCAGGTGCAGGTAACATCTGCATCAGAGATGTGTTCGTTTTACTTGTTGGGCGGAAGAGGCGTCCAACATAGGAAGGAGAGTGGCGGCTCGGTTGTTGTCGTCCCTCATTCGCGGCCACCGGAACGCCCTTGGTCAACTCCCACTCCCTCGGTGCAGAGAAGCGGCGGAGTTTCTGCACTTGGTCCACTTGTTGCTGATGTTAAACCTCGCTAAATACCCAGCCTGATAGGAGGAGGAGGAGGAGGAGGAGGGCTTCCCAGGCGTGTCGACGGAGGCTGGCGAGTTTCCTTTTGTCTCTCCTCAAACAAAGCTGCACGCTAGGGTCGCAGCTACATTTTCGCCAGCGAAGCTTCGTATCTTCAGGAAATACCCAACAATTCTGGACAAAAGCATTTCTCAACGCGAAAAAGTTTATGAACGCATCTTTTTTCATACTTTGTAAGGTTTCACTGTAACAATGAACATATCAGCAGATCTCTCGACGGCAGGCTTGCATTTTTTTGTTATTAACGCTTTTGCGAACGTCAAAAGCGATCACCATCTCTTTTCTCAGGCAGTCGTAACTGCTTGATACGAGCGATGGAAAAACTTTAAAAGAAACATTTTTTTACACATCGGAAGAATATACTATTATCTTCAATATTTTCATAGTAGTACCTCGCAATTTTCCAATATTCGAAATTTTTGCCCAAGATGTTGGAACATGGCTTTATCGTGAGCCGGAACACTGCCGCCGTTTGTTGCATTAAGTAACACACGAAAAGATCGTACGCTTTGTTTGAATTCTCAGTGGCAAACTAGGGGACCGTGAAATAGTGATGTTAGAGGCGCAAGAACAACTTGGTCAAAAAATACCATGGCTAACATTTTTTGAAAACACGAACTGTTGGGTGAGCTGGTTTTGTATGATGGGCGTGAAACAGCGCAAGGGCATATCTCCTAAGAAGAGAGCATAGGGAGAAGAAGATATTAATTTGGCGCAGCGCGCCAAATAAATATCTTAGTCATTGTTAGTATGTCTTAGCCATTGTCTTGCGGGATTCCTGGTGTATGAATGTGCTCATTGCAGTGTGTATAATTTTTTGGTTAAATTATGTATACTTATGCGTGTTTTGCCAGCGTTTTCCCTCGTTCACATTCTGTGTGTCAAGAAACCATCTGCATGCCCTCTCTTTACTATGCCGATGAGTCAGCGGAAGCGATGGCTGCTGTTTACCGTGCATTCGAATGGCGTTGCAGTAAGCAAATAGCGTGAGGGCTTATCCAATTCCCAGTTGAACTGGCTGGCTCTACATAACCCAGCTTCCCCGCTTACGCGAAGAAGCTCCGTTCAAGCACGTCAAATCCATCCTGAGCTCATAAGACGAACCTGGGCGTTCCATTTCTGAGCATTTCGCTTGAAGAAGAAAACAAATGTAGTTTTCTCTGTGCATACTCACAACAACTATCCCTGCTCCGCTGTCGACATACACGTACTCAGCTAACTGACTGATTGAATTAGTACATATGGCTTGCTTAAAACAGAACATTATAGGGGCGGGCTTAACGAGAAATGAGGCATTAGAAAGTATCACCGCAGCCAAAATGAACTATTCTCACCGCACGGTTTTCGAAGGAAGTTTGCACGCCGTGTTTGAAGCGCTATTAACACAAATTCCAGCCCCAGTTACAAGGTGCGTTATAAGTTAGGCGCAGCGATACGCAAATTCTACGACCTGCCTACGCTACGAGCAAAGCAACACGAGAAAACGGAGGGGTGGTGTCGCACACCGGAGCATCCTCGTTCATCTACCAGGGGTATTTCGCGTACCAGTAGCCGTCGGTCTCTGTCCAACACTCGATCGCCAGCAACTCCGTGTATCCCCCTTCAGAGCCAGAGTGCACGATGCCGTCCGCAGTGACCTGGCTTTTATGCGTCTGCTCTGTCAAAATCGTGACCGGTGACCATTTCCTTTTTCGGCGTCACGACAGGCGTCCCGTACGGACGAGGATTCGTAAGCGATGTCCGGCCAGCCACTGCGCACCAACAAAAGATGGGACGGGCTTCGAAAACGTTTATACACAGAACGCGGAAGACTGCATGTCTTGTAGGTATGATTGAACGCGAGTATTCCCTCAGTCCTAAAATTTCTCAGGAAAAAAATTTCATTGCGAGACGACTTATAGAATGCTGTGCGCGGCGGGCTAATCTAATGCGTATAGCTTCTACGAAAACGAAAGCTCGGCACCAAAAAGTGCAGCGGCGTATACTCGCTCCGAAAATCGCAATGTCGGCTTTGTTGCTGCTGTGCACTAGAGGTGTCCTGAAATGGCGATGTGTACAACGCTCTCCGTGCGCAGCAGAAACGCAGTGCGGTATAATATGGGTCTGATTTGAGTCCGTTTGCATACTAACTTATACGTTACTGTATGTTTGGTTTCCACTGCAGCGCACATGCGATAATCGACGCAAGCAGCATTAAGATCCACCACAAACGATCCCTGGAAGTGACATTATCTCTGTGTAGCGGTTTTTTTTTCGGTTCTGTTTCTCTAGTACAGCTCGCCTGTTATAGTGCTCGCGTATCGGGATCTTTTGTTTTCTAACCCCCTGCATGTCGTCCCCTCTTGTTACGACATGCGGCGCGTCAGAGACCCCGCGGAGCAAAATAACGATCCGGAGGTACCTATTACCTACAAACGCACTCTTTCAAGAATGAGCTGTACCTAAAAAAGGACCATGCCTGAAAAACACATTTTTCTATATATTTTCCAAATGTGGAGGCCAGTTGCCGGTGTGCAGGATTTAGTACGATTTGGAAGAGCCTGGAGGCAGCATTTCGAAGTATTCAGTAGCAAGCCCAGCCCCTTTCGAAGGTGGACCCCAAATTCCCAATGTGGCAAGAAGCAGTCTAAAGCACATCTTCTTTACCTTCCGTTTTTGTTTTCTCCTCTAGGATCGGTTTCGATCGCGCGCCGTCGGCTTCTTAGCGCACAGATAAGCTGCAAAGGCTGCAGTTTCTCGTAGCGTCCGGCCCCGAGATGGCTTCCGACTTTGGTGCCCGCGCCAATCTCGCATCTGCGAGCATCTTGTCGTACTGAAACCGAACCATTTACCCGCAGCGTAGATGGACGATGTTTTCGTTTTTGGCCCCTTTCTCTCTGCGCAAAACTGCGGGAGGATATGGAGGGAAAGGTGCTCTCGGACATCCAGCGTCTTTGAAGTCGCGGCCAAGCATGACAGATCGCTCATGCCCCTCTCTCTGGCGGAGGCGGGAGGTGGGGGGTTGGGGGGGCGCAGAGCTGGAGGAGGGCGCGGGCAAGCAGCAGCTAGGCAACAGCAGGTCTTCGCCGCCTTCTTGATCACTCGCGTGGCACGTTTAGCTGCGAGTATCCCCCGATGGTGGACCGCCCCGTGTACCGCGTCGTTTGGCTTCGTCCTCTTGCCATACGTGCGACTGCGAAGGCTGCTTCATATTACTTATTCTTCCTTTTTACTTCTCACGATCTTCCCCGATCGTGGGCTTTTCGGGCTGGTGCTCACCTTCGCTTCACTACACACTTGGAACCGGAAGCTTTCACGGCAGTGGAAACTAAAGCTGCCGCTAGCCGTTTGGGAAAGCCTGAGCGAAGCATTGGGTTGGTCCTCGGCACACATGCTCGCGGTTTCGTCGTCAAAAATAAACAAATAAAATGTGCTGAAAAGGAAAAAAACCGCACCGCAAAGCAGACGCGCAACATGCGACCAGTGTGATTCGACGAATGTTCTGTTATTAATTTTCACGCTCCAAAGCAACGCTGTGGACTGCAGGGCACGCTGTAGTCATTAATTTCCACCGCCTGAGCTCATTTAATGGGCACCGAAGTCTCGGCACTCAGGATTGGATTGGAAAACATTTAATTCGTCAGAAAAGGCAGAATGCAGACGATCCGTGCTAGGTGGCTATCAGTCCACGACTGACAGCGACCTGGGTAGCCCATTCAATGACCCTGGTTTGAACTCCCAAGTCTGAGCTGACCAACACGGCCTCCCACTGCTCGAGAGTAGGAACCTGTATTAGAGATTTCGGGGGCGGCTCCTCTTTACAATTCCACAACAGGTGATCATAAGTGGCTAAATCACCACATAATGTACATGCAGAGTCGTATTCACCGGGGTAGAATTTTGACAACAGGTAAGGCGTCATGAAGGATCGCGTCTGGAGTCGCCTCCAAGTGGTCTCCTGCTCCTTATTAAAGGCTTTGTCTGGAGGAGGGAATATCCTCCTTTCAAGTTTAAAATGATTAGTAATATCATGAAAAGATGATAGGCCGTCCTTCGAAAAACTTTCAGCAACAACAGCGTCCCCTGCTCGGCTGACGAATCCTCGACCTGTTATGTGTGCCGCTTCGTTACCAGGTTTCCCCGAGTGAGCCGGGACCCATATCAATTCAATAATTATGTCTAAGTCTTTTGTTTGACCCAATATGCTCATTGCTGTCTGAGAAATTCTGCCCCTCGCGTGTGTCGGCAGTTCTACCCTATTTAAATCCGGCGGGATCGAGCCCTTAAGCTTCCTCCTCTGCTATTACCTCATCGCCGGAGGGATCAAACCTTTCAGCTTCCGTCGCTGCTATCCACTGTCATCTAATATTTCTTTCCATTCTACTCCCCCATCCCCCTCTTCCTACTACCGAATTTTATCTATTTTATTTTGCCTAACCGTCGTTAGAAAACGCGACGATCATGTGGCAGCTCTTCCGCAGTCGGCGCACAAGCCTTTTTTCCCCTCTTCCACAAATCCGCTTCATCATTCACTTGTGCTTAGTAGCCGAATCCCCGACCCCTTCGAGCCACCGCGAAGAGGAGCTTGTGGACCGCGAGAATCGTACTGAAAAGTGGACAAAAACTAGAGATGATGTTTACTACGTACGAATAAGTTTCGAAGGCACGGATTTCTGTCACGTAGGAGATGACGATGAGCGAACAATGCCGCGGGACGGAGCGCTCGCGCTGCATGCACCAGCTGCGAACAGACAACGCGACAACGGACGATTTCGCTCGAGGTTGGTACCTGTCGGATTAGTGCCTACGCACTAAAAGAGTCAAGAACGCTGCAAAGAAAACGATTGAACAGACGACACAAACGCCATAGAGAAGAAAGAAGAGTGGTACTTGGTCGAAGACGAAGAAAATGAGCATGCCTCCTCGGTGTAGAGAAAAACGGAGAACGTTCGAACGAAGACGTTATAATCTGTGCTCCTGAATATGCCCGATGTTCTTTTTGTTATCTTTCTTCAGTATTCGCCCTGTGTACTCACCCCGCTGTCATTCGACCCAAGACAGTTTAGAAGGTTTAGAGAATCTACAAGCGCAATAGGAGGGTTTTCTACCTCAGCACTACACTCCATCCAGAATGCGTATTCGCAAACTGTAAACTGTACAGCAGCAAGCCTTCCCCCACATCCAAAATGCGACTCTAATTGACTACTCCACAGCACAGATGCGATGATGTCGTTTAGAATGTGTTATGTTATATAACCACAGGCATGATGTTGCTGCTACCCGCCGCTTGGCGGCGCTGCCATCGCTGGCTGTACCGTCTGCATTTACAAATAGGCAGACAGCGTATATTGAACTCGAATATCTAGAATTTTTGCACATATAGAACACACAGATTATCCCCTTGAAAACCCCGTGTAAAGGTATAGGAAAGTCGCCCAGTTTATGGAACTACAATTTCGCCGGTCGTTCGATGTATCACAAGGCACACCACTCCCCTGCAAGTGGCGCGTCTCCTAATGACAGCAATATGTAGGCTTCAGGAAACAAAGCTTTTGTATTGACACTTTTGAACGGTGAAAGGATTAAGAATGCCGCGTGACACACTCTGCGGCGTTGTCGAGACTGTGTCCAACCAGATGACGCTAGCATATTTTCATCTGAGTGGACTGGATACATATTTTTTCGTTATATATGCTTTCCGGCATTTGTAATTCGTTCCCATAAAAAACGACAGCCAAAAGACTGCACATAAGCAGTTCTTGCCATTTTTACATCTATTACGCAGATTGATACAAGGCTGCTTCTGTCACCGTACATATATGAGGCGCTCGCTCCAATGTATTCATTCGCTTCACTGGGAGTCCCGCAGAGTGTTCGTGAAGCCCGTACCTCCAGGAGATGTCCATGACGCTTGACAAGTGAGCACCTAAGGCTAGGTGTTCACGCTTCGCCAGTTTTGTCCCCGCCTTCACAAAGTGCAGTATACGATATGCCCAGTGTTTTTCGGCGTAATGTTCCCTGTACACTCAGTTGACTGCGTCATTTGTGCGCCCTTTTAGTTTTTGTGACTTTTGTGACCACGTGACTCCCGCAAATCATGCTGTGGACACGCCCTGTGTTTTGTACGCTTTTCAGGCGCCTTAACGATGATTGTCTTTTACCTTTCGCAAACCACCAGCTCATCGAAGCGTGGCATACACGACACTGTTTCATGTGACTGTAAGCTTCAAAGCTCTTATTGCGGACAATAAAATGCTCGTTTCGGTGTCCGTGTTTCCGGTGCTTCATTAAATGATGCTCAGCGGTATAACGACTTGGCTGCTCACAATAAGGGTATTATGCTCAGTTAGCTGGAAGCCTACTGCAGATCCGGACCGCGTCGAAATGTAGGCAACGAGACTTTTCATCTCAAGTACGATTTATTTTTTTTCCTGTTATGATCGTTTAATCTTCCCTTCTATTTTGATTCTTTTTTTTTCTTTAAGTCCCTTCGCTGCCTTCGTGAAGTGTCTTTTGCCTCCCTTTGGTAGTACGTGGTATCGACCCCCTATTGCGCACGTACCTATAGCGGGAAGGGTTATGAGGAAAGAGAACTCGGAGCTAAAGCTCAAAATGGACACCTGAACACCGCTGTGAGGCAAGTTATGAGGAGGTGAAAGAAAGGAAAGAGAGAAGGAAACGCACCAACAACAAAGTGTGTGATAATGATAGAAACGAGAGAAAAGAAGAGTACGTAGCATGATCCATGTATGCTAACGTCTAACGGATAATTTGAAGCAAAAAAACACGCAACCAAAAATTTCCTGTCTATAGTTGTTTAAGACTGACCTCCAATGACGGTTTCAAGCTCACTTGTACACCAAGTGCCCACATTCTGGCACAAAACTGCTTCCTTTGTACATCTTTCCCAACTCCGGTTCATGGCAAGAATGAAAGCGGAGCAGTGCCCACAGCCACGCATTACCAATTAAACGCATGAATGCAAACCGTACTCACTTGTCTTTTTTCTTATCTCGAAGCATGTGTGCTGTCTTACCCTTTGGGCCATCGTGGGCGCTGGTTGTTTGTACCGCGCCTTCCTCAGCGGCGCGCAGTCCCCCTATGTTTTGCCGGCACTTGTACCGCCCACATCAGCACGCGGGCCTCCACCGACGACTTCCCGAACCCTTCAGTTTAATGCACCTAAAATGCACAAGCTTCCGACCTTCCTCCTTTCAGTGCATCCATCCCCTTCTCGTCACAGACGCGAGGCACTGTATATTCGGTTCTGTATAGATGCTTGGCCGATCTATGCGGGTGTTTCGTCTTCTTAGCCCAATGTTTGAGGGTGATTCGTGGTGTGAGGTCGAGGCCTGCGCACTCTGAACGAGAACCCACACAGGTTTTCAGAACTCTGGCGCACCTCACCTCTGTGGCAGGCCCGTTTCCGGATGCTGAAAGCGAGCATCTTCTGCGCTAGGGTTCGATGCGACAATGGTTCAGTTGTGCGCTGAGAAAGCGCCCCTGCTTTGAAGCCTTTCGCGCGCCTAGCCTTTCCCAGGCGGTCGGAGATCCATACAGTCAGGGCTGTAGTTTTATTTGATCTTTTCTTGGTGACTCGCCGAAATGGACAGCAACCAAACGCAGCCGCGTGAGGCTTGTCCGGAAACACGGGCGACGAGAGAATCATAGGCGGGCTTCGATGAAAGGCGGCGGTCACACTAAATGTCGCAGATCGCGAGGTGAAAGCACTCCGTGAGTCGGTCAGTTTTTTGTGTGCCTAAGTATTTGCTGTTTTTTTTATTTATTTATTTTCTCCTAGCTCTGTAGTGCGTATTATGATTTCGAAGTAAACGGTTGAATTTATTTCAGGGGTGCGTTCACATCGTCATATTTGAATTCCACAGACAATGATATGCGCATAGCATAATTTCAAAATTCGTGAAAGTTAGCTTGCACTGCACCGCCTTTATTTTCTCTAAAGGCGTTTCAAAATACAGCCCACAGAGCTCCATTTGCCGGCCCAGCTGGCAACAATACATAAGTGACCTGCCATTTTGTACGAGAGTTTCCATTTATAGCGACTTCGTTATTCTCGGATAAAGTACCTAACACATCCATAAAATTATGTTTGCGCTCGTTTCAACACAACGCAGATCCCAACAGTGGTAGCCTGCAACAGGTTCTCTCTACACGTACACAGCACAAAACAACAATGTGCGCATTCTGTGCAATATTCACCGCTTTCATTTTGGTCAGAACACGGCGTTCTCTATGAACACCTCAGTACTTTTTTTAAACTAAGTCATTACTTAATCTAGCGATGCGCATTAACAATAACTGCTGCACCTGCGTACAGAGTCCACTATGGCCGGACGCCGCAAAGACGATCTTACCCGTTGTGTCAGAAGGCCACTCATAAGTGTAGCGCTCGCGGAATATTCAGTGCGAATCTGGCGCGCTGATTTATTGAACCTATATGCCATTTATCTCAACGACTTCTCTTAACCAGTGACCTAAAATAAAATAAAAGGAAGGAAAGTGCGCGCTAGGAAATGCGTTTCACTAATAAAATACACACTAAAGAACAAGAACAAATCGAACCAAAACCTCAACTGAGGCTAGCAGTATGTAGAAAGGAAAAAAGAATTGAAAGGAGCAAATATATTTGCAGGATATTCGAAGCAATGACCTATCGCCTCCTGTTATCTGATATACCGCAGCGCGACCATTCAAAGGTGTCATTGGCTCCAAGTGCCTACTCGTTCAGAGTCGGCAGAACCGCGCTACGGGGCTGCCTATATAATACATTATATGCATGGAATCTTGTTTAAACTGCAGGCCAATCGAGGCTGTATGCTTCATAATTGCTTTTGGGGCGCCGTACGTAATGGTGGTTCCGAAGCCGACATCTCAATCTTTCACGGATGGAGAGCGGCTTGAGGAAGGCGGTTGTGGAGGGCGATGCGATTAATGGCTCCTGCTCAAGTTCTAAGGTTCTGTCCGGCGGTGGTTGTCATTCGTTAACAAACGATGAGCAGCGCGTCTACAACAGAGTGCTCAACTCGCCAAATAAGGAGAGGTTGGGTTATGGGTTATGGGGGCTTAACGTCCCAAAGCGACTCAGGCTATGAGGGACGCCGTAGTGAAGGGCACCGGAAATTTCGACCACCTGGGGTTCTTTAACGTGAGCTGACATCGCGCAGTACACGAGCCTCTAGAATTTCGCCTCCATCGAAATTCAGCCGCCGCGGCCGGGGTCGAATCCGCGTCTTTCGGGTCAGAAGCCGAGCGCCATAACCACTGAGCCACCGCGGCGGGTTCAAATAAGGAGAACATTTCGCTTCTGATGAGAAATTGTGTTCTCAGTGTTAGCCTCATGCATTGTGGTTGCACATTTAGTGGCAATGTTTTCTTGGTTAACATGACACAAAAACTGAGAGCTTAGTAATCCGAGAGCGTTAGTACCCCTATGTCGGAAAAAAATTGTCTGGCGCCGGCGTCGGCGTTGGCGACCGTTTGAAGCCTCGCAGCTGGAGTGGCCGGAGCAACCAGCCTCTGCGGCACCCTAGGTGGGTCAACTAGGTCACGTGATCTTGTGGCGTCATCATAACCTGTCCACCAGAATGTGGGCTAACTGAGTGCCGTGACAGATGGTATATTAATTAATTATTGGCTGCGAGACGTCGCTCGGGAAGAGCAACCTGGGTCGCACAAGCCCCACCTGCGGCAGCACCTGCCATCATAGGACAGTGGCGCGTCACTTAACCGCTGCACCGCGTTGCCAGGAGTGGTATGAGGACTCCCAGGGGTCTGTGAATGTAAGGTAGAGAATGTCCAATTCCGCATATATGGACATTAACCCATTAACGCTATCGCCTCATACCCCTAAGGCGGAGCTTAGGTGTCCCTTCCAGTCTATCTTTTTTTATCCGAGTGAAATCAGTAGCATATTTTTAAACTATCGGACGCATTGTGCAGGTTTCTTAATTAGGTCTTAGCAGCGGTTGGTACGCGCTGATTCTGTATAATCAGCACGAATGTAATATTCAGCGGGTGTTGCGGTTTTCCTGTTGAATCTTTAAAGCTCAAAAATATGCATTTTTTTTCCGCGAGCAGCTTGTTAGTAAACCTGCTATGATTTCTTGTATAATTCAAGTAAAACATTTAAGCGGCAGTATGGGACGCACACCATGAAACAACAGTCCTACTCAAGATGTTAAGAATGAAGGAAGCAATTCTTCCGTGTGGGCTGATGCCGGCACCGAAATGCAGCACCCGTCCAAAAGAACCGAGACGCATACGTACATGACTACGCAACCTCATGGACTCTGGTAGAAACGAAAAACCGCCTAACATGGTGCTGGTCGCAAGTGTCGATACAGTTGACTTAAGTGCTTATGATAATTTAAGATGGGCGCATACGCGCAGATGGAATAAAAGCATAGCGCGTCGCCGTTTGGAAGAATGACTGGCATTCTTTAATAATGTGGGACTGAAACGAAGGCCTAGTTATATCATCTTTAAAGAACGCTGGCCTTAAAGTAACTTGTACTAGCCTTGCTGCAATGTTTCCCACATTACGATTATTGAGAGTGTGCTCGGGAATTTAACTCATTTTGCGCATGATGATGTAATTTTTTTTCTGCAAGGTTAGGAAATTTTCGAGGTTTACAAAAATCAGGAAGGTGTTTTCAATGGATGCAAAACTTTTTTTACGCGTACCTCTGTAATCTTTTTTTCGCCATCTGCAGTTTAAAAATATGGTCTGAATGCAATGACAATTTTTCGTGCTTCGCAGTGCAGAATTTTGGTCTGGTTCTGAGTTAGTTTTATTCCATATAGAACTTCATTCATTTGATTTAATCTGAATTCATCTCAATCAGTGATCTCGGTAGTCATGCCTCAAAGAAGGTACGCATGCGTGAATGGCACTTCACAACCTGTCATTTCCTGTCAACCTGTCACAGCACTTTGCAGGATCGTGTCAGTCGCGAAGAGACCATAAACCGCCAGGCATGCTCAGAATGAGCGTCGCAACGTGTTAGTTATCTGATACCTTTAGCATAGCGCGTACAATGCCCCGCCATTGCGCACGCGCTGATTAGTCCCGGCGCTACAGGCGGGCGCGCTGTTGACGGGAACGTGGCGCCATCTGGCGCCCTCGGGGTGATCTGCGCATGCGCAGTGACGGGGCGCGGTACGCCGTAAGCCGTAGCAGTGCGCGCTATGTTAAACAAACGCAACAAAATTTGCCCTTTTCATTAGTTCTGTGGTCCGTGAAATTTTCACGCCGCTTTTTTTTTTGTTTTTCGACCTTAGCATCGACGTGTACGTTTTCCCGGATGTCAGTCTTATCACAACGAATCGGCGCATGCGTTGCGTGCACTAGGTGCTGCGTACACGCGTATGCGTGGTGCACTTTGGTGCCGCTGTTCATGTGTACCTATATGCTTGGAAGCACGAGGGAACACTTAGATCAGTATACTTATGTACACTGAACAAAGTGATTACACTTCTTGGAATAATTGAGCAAGGTACTTTTACAACGTACGCGTACATATGGTACACGTGTGTATTCAAAGCTTGTGCACTTATCTCTCGATCGCAGTTCATATCGTTTGGTGTGCGGCGTTAATACTCCTACACTCCAGATAAGAAACTCAAAATTTAGACGGTCCAGAAAGAGGAAGAATGATGCTTCACTATAATAGTCGGTTCTTGGTCCTGCTATAGTTTCGCAGTCTGCGTTCAATTACATGTAACCTTCACCCGACTTCTCACGCCCTGGGCCGCAGTGTTCGACATCCTACGCACTTCTGGTAAGTCCCGAGCCGCGATAAGGGAGAGCGTACTTCACGAAGGCGCCGTTGCCTTCGAGCAATAAGGGCGTAACCGATGCTGTATGCACAGGCAGCGGCGGGCGGGCAACCCCCGTGGAACGTGACAACCCTTGCTCCTGAACGTGCTCGCGTTATGCGCCATCCATCGAGGTTCTCCGAGGCAGCGTGAAGAAACATTGGCGCCTGACAAGCCGTGGTTCGCGTAGTAGGCATACGAACGCCACGGCACCCTTCGAGAGAGAAACTAGATTGGCCACTAACCATGCTGGGCGGGGTGCGATAACGTTCTCAGTGTGCGAGAATGCGTGCCGCATATAGGCACTTCTCGTGGGTTATCTGATTTCAACCCGTAGGGCAGCCGCAGCTGGCTACTCCGTTGCAGTTGGTTGTTCACTTAAAAAGGGCGGTCGTGTAGAGCGGGAGAGAGAGGGGTAGAATCTGTATATTAAAAAGCAGAGTTTTTCCCAAGGGACTTCGTTTTATTACAGCAGGTGCACGACGAAAGATCGTTGAAGGCGGAGGGGAAAAAACGTCCAGGTAACAAAATGAGGGTTTCCATACCGAAATACTTGTTTGGAGCTGCAAGAGCAAGGCCGTGATAGGTTGCTTCAGGTCGGAAAATGAAACGAAAAGAATAAAAACTTCTGCAAGCTCTACAAAACCAGAAGACATTAAATAGGTGATTCTGAGGAGATGCAATAGTGCAGTAATGGTCTCGCTTCTCAGAAGACACCGCAACCGCGCCGTAAGGGGCAGGAAGAAGGTGAGAGTAACAAAACAAAGGGAGAAATAGGTGCCGTGTTAGAGGGCTCTTAAATAATTTCGACCACATGGGGATCTTTAACGGGCGCTGACGTCGCACAGTATGCGGGCGCCTTTAACGTTTCGCTTCCATCGTAACTCGGCCGCCGCAGCAGAGTTCAAACCCGGGTACACCGGCTCAGTACGCAGAGGAGACTAACTTTGGTTCGAACTGCATTTCGACAGGGAGGGATCTTGAAACGGCTGTGAAAGTCGGATAATGGTGGCGTGATGTGAGTATGAATGACCACCGAGAGCTTGAAATGTGTTTTGCGGTAAAGTAAGGTCAGCGAATCTGTGGATCGCAAGGTGCAACATAATGTGCTTTTGTCGATAGTGCACAGGTTTAGTGTGCCACAAGGCGTGAACAGCGCTTCCTTTTGTGTTTTTGTTCTCTTGCTATCCTTTAAAAGTGTCTTGGCTGCACAGGTTTAAAACGAAATATATAAAAACTGGGTTATTTTAGAACGCCTGAACCTTTTTCCGATGTGATAAACACTCCATGTGAGGAAAGCACTCAGGCGAATTCCGTGAAGGACCCTGTACTAGTACGAAATCACAAATAAAATATACAATTGGTCCCAAACGGGCCAGGCATCCACATCAGCGGGTTGTATAGCGAACGCGATCACGAGATGCCATGCATTATCGTCCATCCTTTGTAAAAGAAACCTGATGTCAGACGGGTCGAATGGCAACTCCTTTATTATAGTCCTCAGATAGTCATCCCAGCAGAAAACCCCGCCCCTGCTATCTAGAAGGACACGTTCGATAGTTCCTGGCTTTCTACACGGCAGTGACCTTTCTAAAATAGAGACACTGAACATTCTAAGTTTCGTCTAAGGGCTCCAGATAAAGTTACTTGCTGCCGGGACTCACGCCAGCGCGCAAGCTCTTAACTTAAGGGGAAGCCAAGTATAGCGGCTTGCGCTCAGTACCCCGCAGAAATATCTGGTCGTAACAGGAAGGATAAAGTGGCTTATCCAGTGGTTTATCTTTTTTTCGGAAGCTGGACCTGCCCATATAACAATGCACCGCACGCATTTTCGGTACAACAGGCTCCCCAAGTTGAGTCGAGGCCTGCTCAGCGTCGTGAGAAGCACCGTTTCTGACTCACTGCCGCCACGCGCAACGGTGCGTAACACGATAAGGAGGAAACTTTTAAGCTTGCCCACCTGCACGCAAACACACTATATCTAGGGTAGGTGCCCTCGAACACCTCTTTAACTGCCGAGATCACCGGCTAACGTTGTTCGACCGGACACCAATTTTAATTGTTGTTGTTGTTGTTGTTGTTGTTGTTGTTGTTGTTGTTGTTGTTGTTGTTGTTGTTGTTGTTGTTGTTGTTGTTGTTGTTGTTGTTGTTGTTGTTGTTAGCCTATCAAGATATGGCACATACCCACACTGGGGGATCGCCCAAGAATCGGGTAGCTATTCACCTGTACTCAGTTAATAAAAAAGAAAAGCACGCGGGAACGCAACATTCATCCTCATGAACAGAAAAGGAATAGGAGTTTTGATTTCAAAATAATAATAATAATAATAATAATAATAATAATAATAAAGAGAGGGATTTCAACAGATTTATTAAGCCAAAATGAAATAATTGATAGAAAATAACATTTTGTAACACTTCGCAAGGCAGACGGCGGCGCCGATTTTAATTATTCTCCTCAATTCATTACTTCTTCTTTGTATCTTCGTCAGTTTTAGCGCTGAGAGGAGCTCTCGCGATACGATCCGAGGGGCACAACCGGCGCAGTGCGGTCAAAACAGAGGGATTCGCGCCCACGACGTCGTGACTGTCTACAGCAGAACTCGGCTTCGGGGCGTTCCTGCTCGAAAAGCTCGCTGAGTTTACTTCTCGCATGGATCTGCCCGATTGCCTCCCTCCTTCCTATATTTGCCTCATCTCGCCAGAGAAGCCGAATTCCCCGAGGGTCCGAGGTTCGCCATGTAGAGCTGTCGGCGTTCACACACGCTTGCAGCGTTATGGCACTTGCCGCCGCTGTGTTATTCAATGGGGACAACAATCGCCCCACGACCGGGCAGAGCGCTCGATCATTGAGCAAAACGGCGGAGCTAATGCCGCTGGCCCTAAACTATCGCCTAGGGAATCAAGTCCTGTTCATTTGCGACTGTAGAACAAAAGAACAAGAACTACCGGGCATTATACGCGAATACGTTCTTATGCAACCAGCGATGTCGGGCGGCGCTGCATAGAATCATATCTCGGCACTGTGTGGATGGTTTCGCTTCTCTACTCTTTTCTTTGTTTTATGTTTTTCACTGTTGAAATGTTTTAACTAAGCTTCCCCGTTCGTGTGTGGGAGCACCCATCGTATATGGTGACGTATTGCAGGTTTTCCTCCAACACGTCAGCCACGTATATATGATGCGTACATCCCTATTCTTTCTGCACGCTGGAAACCTGTTAGCCATTCGATCACACATTTAAGGCGGCCCTTTTTCTCAGCGCAAACACACTGATTCCGCATCTCTCCCGACCGTCGTTCCCCTGAATGAATAGTACTCCAAACTCCCGGATGTTTTTTTTTTTTGTGTTTCTGTGTTCGTCTGCATAAATGACAGGCACCGTCTGCAGCCGTTGACACTCACGTCTGGCCTAGGTCGTATATTTTCCACGTGTTTGTAATGACAAACGACCCATTCGAGTGCCGGGACAGACCCGCCATAGTCAGCGTAGCAGCCGACCGTATATATACACAGCGGCAGGTGTTGTCGTTCATCTCTCCATGAGGCTTCTGTGGCGCCAACCACCCTCGCTCTCGTAGAACGTCGTCTGGAAGCGTATATATGAGCGCTGGAACTAACGTGTTTTTTTTCTTTTATCCGTACATGTCCTAAGCCATTTATACTTCGTAGTCCAACCAGTTCGAGCATGAAAACCAAAAGCGTTGCCCCAGAAAAGAGCCAGCGCAGAGACAAAAGAAGGATCGCGTGAAAGCGTCTGCGATGGCCGCGCTTATACTTCTGAGGAGGCACGCTTCTTGTGTTGCTTGCCGCTGCTGCTTTAGTGCGTCCAGTTGGCAGGAGGATTGTCTCCGTGAGACGAACTCCCTGAGGTGGCGACGTGCGCCGATCAGTAGTAGCAGCGTTCCTTATCTGGCACATTTTAATGAGCGACGACTTTGGTCTATTCTCCTATCTAGGTCGAGGTGATCGCGGCCTGATAGTTTCCATTTATTCGTCGCCTCGTTGCTGTTTCAAAAATTAATATCTACCTTTGCACACCTACTCTCGGAATGTGCGTTAGCGTTCGACCAACGGGGTCAGTTCCTCTTTCAGCGGACGCCTTGGTAGTGTAGCTCAGTAATTTACTGGAAATGAATGCTTTAATCGGTGGTTAGAGAAAGAATGTGTCATGATCAGTACTATCCAACCGGTCTTATATGTGACCGGAGTTATATGTGACCTTATATGTGACAAGGCTCGCGAAACAGGGATAGGAACACATGAGACTGAATGGTTTTTTTTATCTAAAGCAGAGCGTGCACTCAAGAAAAAAAAAATAAACACGTTAGACATCTTCTGATCTTCGTACCTAACGAACATCCCCTATCGCCTATTGATTTCATTGGTTCTGAAATCGTGGTCTTCTGTCAGTGTATCGTTTCGCTTTAGAGTCAGGTGCACAGATTTCACACACTGCACTCAATTAGGTTTCAGCGCCAATATCTGAGGCAAACAAAAATAGCTCCCCTATAGACCTTTGGAAAGAACAATAGGAAATAGAATAATAGGAATGCCATGTAATGTATAGTGATGTTGTGTTATATTGTTCGGTATGACGTGTTACGTTGTGTGATGTGTTGTGTTGTGTTGTGTTGTGTTGTGCTGTGCAGTGTTGTGTTGTGTTGTGTTGTGTTGTGCTGTGCTGTGTTGTGTTGTGTTCTGCTGTGCTGTGCTGTACTGTGTTGAGTTGTGTTGTGTGACGTGGTGTGTGTGCTGTGCTGATGTGGGGTGTGGTGCTTTTGCACCGTGGTGTGATGTGGTGTTGGTGGAGTGGTGTTCTGTGGTGTTGTGTTACTTTGCAATGTGTCGTGCTTTCTTGCTTTGCGAATGCGCAGCGCTACGTTGCGTTGTGTTGTGTTGTGTCAAGTGCACCGCAGGACGCATGATGCCCTCGCCACCGACTCGCAGGCCAGGCCGGCGAGCGCGCGCTGCATGCTTTTTCGAGGAAGAGTCACTCTGGTACGCAGTCCAACAGAACCGGACACCGATGCAACGACGCGCTCCAGGGAAGATGGAACAACGTGTGCAGCGGTGAGGCTCATTGCTGTTTCTGGAGGGAGGGCACATGAGTTTGTTCGGCGGGCGGTGTCGGGTTTGCCAATTAACTTGCGCCGCAGTATGAGGAGCTCTCTGAAGAAGCACTAACGAACAAAGCAAATAAAAAAAATAAAAGTTCAAGTGCTAGGAATCTTCTGTATATTCTTTTTATGATGCGTCCTTCCATTTTCTTCCATTACCGTTTTCCCGCACCAGCTTCTCAACATCTGTCACCACAAACAAAAGAGCGAAGTCTGGAGGCCAATTGACTCCGGTCAGACGGGTCAGCCGCGGAATAATTAAGGATGGGGCCGCTTGGAAAGACAATTTTACTCAGAGAAAAGCAGCGACTGTATGTATCTGTCCTGTCATCTTCTAAGGACTGGCGGGAAGGGGGCGGGGGGAGAGGGGTGGAGAGAGCGGTTCTTACCTTCTGTCTGAAGCGTGGGGCGACGAGATGCTCCGAAAGTTGGCATTCCGTTAATGACTGCAGTAAATAGCATCCGTGAGGACGCGTAAATTTCGCTTGCCCTTGTACTGTCTTGACCGCTTGTTTATTAGTCTTACTTGGGGGAAGAGGGGGGGGGGGGGTAGCAACATGACTGACGATGCGAAGCACACTGTTGTCGCAGAACAGAATTGATGCTTGTGTGAATGCAAGAGAACACCACTTAAGTATTCGTGTTTTATTTGGTGACGTGGCCATCAATCAGTCCCTTTTTGAAAGGCATTTTATTTTGCCAGCAACTTGGAGATTACCTGTGAAGATATGCGTCGCCGTTCCTTGTTTGTCCGCGAGTCTATTTGGGTTCGTCCAATGTAATGCATCCCAAATCTCTAAGAGCAGGGCTATTGAGGTGATTTTAAAGAGAGTCTAAGAGCGAAAGAGGCCCGATCTGCAATATCGTTACTTTTCGTGCCTTCAAAACATGTTAAGAAAATTTTTTTTCTTTCTTCGATTTGGAACGCTTTGAAGCTTTTGCACGTGGTTATTACTATTTTAACCGATATCAAGCCGGTGTGCTTCCAAAGGTTCATGAAAACACCTATAAAATATTAAGCAATCATATGTTGGCCCTTGTATTGGTTTGAACTAGTTATTATTGTTGATGTGCTAACTAAACCGCATTTTCTCGAATAATTACTCCGCCTTGTCGGGTCTGTCACTTTGCTATAACATGTATATATATCTTACCCTCCAGGCCCTTTCCGGCTGGCTCAGTGATTATGGCACTCGGCTGCTGAGCCGAAAGACGCGGGTTTGACCCCGGCTGCGGCGGGCCAATTTCGACGGGGCGAAATGCTAGAGGCCCGTGTGCTGTGCGGTGTCAGTGCACGTTAACGAACCCGAGGTGGCCGAAATTTTCGCAGCCCTTCACTACGGCGTTCCTCATAGCCTGAGTCGCTTTGGGATGTCAAACCGCCATAAGCCATAAGCCGCCAGGCCCTTTCCCATTTTTCTATTTTCGGTATATTCCCCCCCGCGCCACTCCACCAGCAATGTCCTCTGTATACCATGAGGGTAGCCATAGTAACTAACCAATAAATGATTGTCATCTCCTCCATCAAAATGCGTCCGCCGAGGCCGCTTTATGCTCTGCAAAGATGTGCGTGAGAGATAAACGCCATATCGACTCAGCCATCGCCCTTTAAATTTATGCAATACGGCGACTTGTCACCGCCGTTGATGACAAGGAACATAAACACTTCATTTGAGCGGTCATTTGAATAAAAGAGAAAGGGGATACGAGATTAGCAGTGGTAGAAAAAGTGACCCTTCAAAAAAAGAAAATTAAAAAGAAACCTGTGAAAAGAAAGTGGGTAAGTCTGGCACGACTGCAGTGTCTGCTGCATACCGCACGCGCTGCTAAGAACGGTACGCTGAGGCACTTCCTTGCTATAAGATAAAGAAGACGTCAAGAGTGTCAGTTTTTTGTATCAAAAGTGCAGGAAAACGCATTTCTCTTCTTCTGTGGTTTCCTTGGTCGTGTGAGTGGCCGGTGTTTTTTTACTTGGAGGATGCTCGACCCTGTTACATACTTACATATATTTACATTACATATATGTGTCGTCCGTGGAGTAAGTGCTCCACGGACGACAGAAGACGGCGCCAGTCGTTGCGAAGCGTAACATTCACGCTGATATTTGTAATCAAACGCAGCCACCATCTGTGAACAGACCTATACACAATTGTTCTCCTTTTAACATCCAGCTGTCGGGAGCCACTATGTAGCAGGCGATTAGTGTTTCCAAGTAAATGGTCGTTTGCAGCGTTTTTTTATTTGCAAAGCGGTCCCCCATCGACGTCTGGCTACGAATTCGAAGTGTAACGTACAAGCATGCTGCTCTTTAAACTAAACCCACGGTAAAGTACTCAGTGTAGGCCGATTCGTGCTGAGGAACAACGACGATGTCCATCGTCTACATTCGTTGTCAAACATAACTGACCGCGATCTCGTCACATAACGGGTGAGGGGCTCATACCCTACACAGATAATGACAGACCACCATAAAAAAAAACCTCACTCACCTTTTGGTCTCTGAGCTGAAATTGCTTGCCTTGAGGCCTGAGGCCACGCTACACGTTGGGGTTGGCGAAAAAAGAATGGGTTCCTAAATGATTTTCACGGCACACTGTTCAAAGGTCGTATATATTGCTTCATACTGGCCGAGGGGCGAGGCTCCTCAACCAGCCGAAAGCAATCTTTAAACGCCTCAGCATAGAGTGGAACGAAGGTGTGAAGCCTTTGCCTGCGCCTCTCCCAGAACAGCTATATAATTGACGCACAGAGGCGTCACAGTAAGATTGAAGGCCGCCTGTCTCTTTTGCTTTTGTGATAGCGATGCAGAACGCGCGTAATCGTGTGTTTGTATTGTACGGACAAATATAGAAACGGACAGGAACCGTATACGTTCTTTTAGTCTATCGGTTGTAACGCTATAGCCTTCCCGGGGTCTCAAGCTGCTGGATAGCCAGTACCAGGTCGGCACAGACAGTTCACGGCATAACAACAGCTTAGGTGCCTCACTAGAAAGAAAAAAATACCTGCAGTTGATAATAGAGCTCTTTAACCAAGCCAACGACAGCCTGGCGTCTTTGCAGCAGATGTTTGATTATGTTCTTGACGCGTATTCTGTTCCGTGCAAGTTCCTTTTGCGGTCGGTCATTCTTGTCGACAAATCCCCTGGATAAGGATAGTCGACCTTCCAGCTCAAGCTGGGAACAGAGTGGCCATTTTTTTCAGTTCTGCGAAGGTCCGCTCCATCTGAGCTTCAGCGCTGACCCAAGAACATGTTGGCTGTAGCCACCATCGTTTGCCCCAAGCTGCGCGTTTTCTACACCTGTACGTTGTCTCTCTCCTCTTTCAACCTCTTCACGCTTTCCTTCGCTATGCAGTTGAAGTGTCCACTCAGGAAGTCACCGCACTATTAGAACCTCTGGCTAAAAAGAACAACACATGGGCGCCAAGGAAGAAAAAAGGCGAGAAAATTAGCCGTGTGGGCCGCCGCTGCTCAGTGCAAGGCATCCGAGTGAAGAGCATTACCCTCAGAACTGCCTCTGCAAATATCATGGCTGTTTTATTCCGCTTTTTTTTGCGCGCAGACGCACGCTCACGGCTAGACATGCCCATCACACATGCGTACCCGCATCCTTGAAAATTAGTCAATGGCGCCTAATCAGATCAGGGCTACGCGCGGAAAATTTTAACTCGCCTCAAGGGAAACATGGCTTTCTCGTCACTGCGCTTTCGCACATATTTTCCAGTTTGGAAATTGCGCGGCTCATTTATTTTCATTTAATATGTGAAAGCATTTATTTTCAAGTGCGTTTCCCCAACCGGCACCAGATATGACGGCTGAAAGTTGGGGGCTATAGGGACCCAAAGAGGCAAGATACGCGACGCTGGCCGCGTCACAATGCCAGCTCGAAGGCAATGCATTCTTGTTCTCGTGATCTTGATATACACCGCAGTGACTGCTAACACGTCCCTTTGCCCATTCAGTAGGGTCGATTTATGTGCCCCTTAGCCTGTATTCCAGAAGGCAGCCGGGGTGAGCTATGTACGGTTCAGCTTTCCGCATCTGTCGGCAGGCGAGAAGTGCGTTTAGCCAATATACATTATGCGGAGTCTGAACCTTTCGAAGAATGCTGTTTAGTATGCGGCGAAACAATGGTTGTGAGCCTTTTGAACAAAGAAGCCGATGGAAACTTCCGCTAAATGTCGGTGTGAGCAGAATACTTGTACACCACACAGTTCTGTTGTTCCGCGACGACACGGTATGTTGTGCGCCTCATTCGCAGGCTGCTACAAAGAGTGTTGAAGTTGTTGTTGTTGTTACCCTCATACAATGGCACATGCCCACATGGGGGGTGTTGAAGTATTCGTTGCTTTTTCCGCCAACCAGGTAGTTACACGCAGTGACCGAACGCTCCGTGAGTTCTACCTTGGACGATTAACAACTGGACGCCCCACTCCACTTGTAGTTTACATAGTGCTGTGCGCGTATTTTTATTGCTCCATCATGAACTAATAACGCGCACAACCTGAACACATTTCTTATTGTGTAAATAGTTTGTGTATATTACCTCTCCCTCTATCCTCTCTTCCTGTACCCTCACCTCTTCCATTTCATTTCTTCATTCTGCCTGCTATCCTTTATTTCCGCTGCCCCAGCTCAGGTGTTTCAGTATCGATGGTAGATGCCGGGGATAGCAAAAATCTTTTCCTTCCTTTTTATGATCATTTTAATTAAAACCACTTACTACTTACTATTACTGCTACTTTTCCTCTTTCTTCTCTTTAACTCTTACATGAAGTTTCTCTCAGAAGGGGAGGCTGTAATTCTATGGCGTATCTGTATATCTTCTGGCCTACTCCCTTATATCTGCACACACATACTTAGAAATACAACCGAGCACATTTTTTTCTATTACGGCATGCGTGCCACCGGGCGGCACTCGTTATGGACTTCTCCTGGATGTTCATTACAGGCCCTAGTTATTTATGCGTTAGCATTAGAAGAGTTTGTGCAAGCGAAAATGGCGAGCCGTCATGCGTGAACATGACGCGTGACGTGCGCGAGCTATGTGACGTCATCACAACCTGCCCACCGTGGGAGGTGGCAACCTGCCCACCAGATTGGGTGCAAACTGCCCACCGTGGCAGGTTTGAGTTAAATTAACGGTTGGTCGTCAGCGATTGCTCGGGAACGGCAACCTGAGTATCACACGCGCCGCCGCTTAACCGCTGCTCCACTCAGCCAGGAATGGTAAGGACTCCCAGAAATCTATAAATGTAAAGAGAGAAACGACCTATCAAGGATCGCCCAAGAGCTTTTTTGTTATTCCTTTCTCTTGTCAGTCGTACAACAAGGCAGCAGACTTGGCGCGTAAGCTGCCTGGCTACCCTCTCTAAATAGATGCTGTTATTCGACTGCGGACTGCTGACAGGCCTCCAGCAACAATAAGAAACACCTCCGGCCCACTAGAGCGTAAAGTGGAGTGTCACGCTATCGGCTCTTGAACGACCAAAATATTCACCAGCGAATCAGACGCGGTCAGTCTCCTCAACTATGACTACAGGAAATGGAACGCAGATGAAAGACCCCGGTTTGTAAGTCGTCAGCGGGCGGGATAGATTGAAAGACTTTTCTTATTTCCTTGCACACGTGCATCGAACTGAAAGGCCCTGTTACTTTTCGTTTTTTGCACCGAGCTTCGCACTGACTGCAGCTGAGGGCATCAAAAAAATCCAACAGGTTGTTTAGAGTCGACGGGAATCGTGAATACTGGGACAGCTGTCATACTTTTTCAAGGGCGTTAAAAAAGAATGAAACAAATACTAAGACTGCGAAACATGAATTGAATCCAACTCCAGCGTTGTACGACCCACAGATTGATGCAAATGTGAGTGCATGGAACAATGCGAATGAAATAAGAATGGTGCAAATGAAATGTAAACAAACGCGGTATCCGAGCGACGGGCCGAATTCCGCCATGGGCTGGACAGCCGATGATTTGCACTGTAGCGCCGTCTTTTGCCCGCCTCTTTCCCTGTTTCATTTGGACTGAATATCACTGCTAAATGTACAACTGGCCCGTCTTTCTTGTTGGGAAACCGGTCACCGCATCCAGGCTTGCGATCGAGGCGCAGTTCACGTAGAGTCCGTCGATGGCACGGTTTGTATGCGATGTATGGAGCCATACACACTACTCATTCACCGGAGCAGCCGCTCGTGACGACACAGATTCGGTCCGCCTTGGCTTGTGCAGCAAAGGAGGGGTAAAAAGTGAGAGGGGAAAAGGTGTCTATTAGAGGACTGGCCCCCACCGTCTGATAAGAACGTCGCCCACACGGGACTGCATGCAGTGGTGATGGTCCTAATATTTGCGTCACTGTGTATACCTGTACACATTTCCCAAGTTCGAATAGTTTTTTATGCATTCTAAGGATGAGAGCTTGACGATGGTAAAGACTGTGGATACTACAAGTCTAGGATTCTTAGACAAACATTTTAATTGTGAGCCAGCTGTGAAATATTGTAAGGTATATTATGGATATATTGAAGGCAATGGTCCGATCTTGCGATGCGTAGCAAAACCTTTCTCTTAACCATCGCCCGCATCGAGTAGTTAGAAAAAGCAGGGAATGTTTATGACTATAGCAAAAAATGTGTATACTTAAGAGTATTCTGAGATGGTCTTTTTATCGCGGGAACTTGATCTGCACGCACTGAGCATTCTTAGAAACTTCGAATTATTGTCATGTGCGGCCAATTTCCCTAACAAATTGAATTAAACGTCCCCGCTCCAGCTTTTTTTTTTTAACTCACCTCCAAAAAGAGGAGTCAGCCAAATCGTGCAGGGCCTTTCAGCCAGCCGCGTGGCGGCTTACCGCGCTGTCATCAACGCAGTGGTACGTAGCGACCGGCGATTCAAAGACTCCATGCGTATTTTTTTTTAATTTCCGCGGGCCTAATTTGCAGCTATGTAGTCTTCGACTGAAACTATTTATTCAAGAAAACCTAAACCCAAAACAAAGCCGAAAGCGAAGCTGCCGCGCGGATGGCTGGAAGGCACTCCACGCGTTGGCTGACTCCTCTTTTCGGAGGTGAATTAAAAAGATAAAGTGGAAGCCGTGACGTTAATTCTATTTAATAGGGTAATCAGCAGCACACGATAATAATTCGATGCTTCTAAGAATGCTCAGACAGTGTAGATGGAGTTCCCGCGGCAAAAAAAATGATTTCAGATACCTCTTTAGTGCACCTTTAACAGCAAAGCAATGCAAGCCCTCCGAGGGGAGACCTGCGGATATGTTGATTGTTATATTGAAATCTTAAGATATAAGGAAACATATTAGTTTATAAATTATTTCCCGTGTAAAATGCGCTTGTCCTCAATTTCTGGGTATGAGCAAGGCTTAAGTCAGAGGACAGATGGGGAGGGAGGAACCATTTAGCACTGTGTATGGTCTGGAAAGGCTTTGGGAATCGCGTAGATGCGTGATTAAAAGATTAGTGCTGAAAGGTACTAGAAAAAAGAGGGTGGGGTTGCGATCACCAGTTATGGAGCCTCAGCAATGTATGCGCCAAGTGATCTGAGTAAATCTCCTGAGTTCAGCTCTTCAAGACTCGCGAGACAAGAAATACAGCTAGAAAAAGACCGAGTAGCGGTCCAGAATCCGCATATATATTTTGTGGCTAGTTATTTTTAAAGAAACCGCAGGAACTATTAGCCTCATCGTTTCTTCGGATACAACATCGCCAAGACCAGGTACTTACTGTATAGTTTCTTGCAAATAACTGGTGTGACTCAATAAGCAGGCACACCATGGGCCACTGAAACGACGGTGGTGGTGGTGAAAACTTTAATAGACACCGAGGAGTTTAGAACACGCAGGTCCCTGGGCCCCCACACGGCCCCACTGCACTCAAATGTTCATGTTACGGAGGCTCATGACGCTGGCAGCCCGGCCTGTGGCGATGGCTTGCTTAGCCGGGTCCTGAAACGACGCTGGACTCAATTATGACGACCACAAGTACGTTAAACGTTTACTGAAGTGTATAATGAGCACCACATGAGGCACAGACAAAATTAGATCTTTGACAAAGACTAAATGCTGAGAAGAATGGCTGCTTTATAAGCACCACAGCCCGTGCCCCAGCATGGGCGTTGCTAGAATAAAGCATGAGGATTGATGTCCAGAACTACCGCACCAAACTTATTTTCACGAAAGTAAGTCTGCCGGGTAAAACCCGGCGGCCCAGCTCGAAGATGCATTCCGTGGTGTCTCTGATGGATGCTGGTGCGGTCGAATCTCGCCCAAGGCGGCTGCTCCGGTTGAGCAGCCAAGAAGACCCGGGCACACAGGGTTTAATAAACCCTGTATGCCCGCCGGACATGAGTCTATGGCTAGAACAGATAGGGGTGACAGAAGGAGAAGGAACCGATGCTGGGACTGGCTCGGTCCAGACAGGCTGCAGGAGGGGCAAGCGGCGATGCTCGATTGAGACAGGTATACATAGCTGGATACGTTCATGCAGGCCAGGAGGCCGCACTAATGTCGGCGCGCCATTACCTTTTACAGCTTACGTTCATACATTTTTCTTTCCGCGCGCAACTGTCCTCGAGGAGGCCCAGTGTGTTGCGAAACGAAAGGTGCGATTTTATCATTTTGTCGGCGTTCTTTGGCGAACCGGAAGATGACGCAAGTGTTCCACAGGGAGGAGGTGATGATATACCAAGCACCCCGTAATGACCTTCCCTTCGCTCGCTTATATATACCCGTCTCATCCACGCCATGTGACAGGTTTGTACGTTTCCACTGTTGCGCTGCACGTCATGATGTGTACAGCAATGGTCGTTCCGCCATGTAGGATCCGTTCTATGCGAGGACCCTCGAACAAGCAGACAGGAAGTATAATCGGACGTCTTCATCATTTATCGCAGCTGAACGCGTCGGCCAACCCGTTGGCATACCCCTTAGCATGCGAGTCTCTGGCTCGTGCACGTCCACAGACGTGGTCATCTTGAGAGTGGTCAACGAACGATGAAGCCAACGGCCGTTGAGCGCCTGCAGATAGTTATAGCTCTACCTTGATCATTCCGAGTTAATGACATAAAGACTACGGATGCGCGACAGGCAGTGATCATCCTGTTAATATAGATGTGCAGAGCGGGTGTAACCAAACTGGACTGGCCGTACGCCCTTCGGCTCAGCAAGTTCCGTTGACTAACAAAGCACATTAGCACCTGGCCCCCGAGCTGCCATCTCAAATTAGCCTGCGCCTAAACCGCTTACGTGCACAGACCTCAACACAAGCCCAGGCGCCATCCCATTGCCGTGTGAAATGTCGCGCCAAGAACTGCCCGCGGCGGTACAAGGACCAATTTACGGCCACGGTTGCATTATGCGTCCACGTTGAGCCGGCATTGGTGTCATCGAGGTGCGAGATAATTACAGCCAATCTCTCTCGCGGCTGCATGACCGCAGGCCGGTCGCTCGCCTTTTATGGCAAGCGGCGTGCAGAAAAGAGAATGTCACACCGGTCTCCGGCCCTCTTCCGCACACACAGCCTGGCACGAGACGTTATCTCTGTTAAGCCTGCCTTCCAGCGCTCCATCTTCGCATGCCATTATTGTGCAACTATAGCTGCGTCTATATAATAATCGTTCTTGCGAATACACTGATGTCCATTACTGGCACGCAACAACGTTAATATCCAGCGCCGTTGCTTCTGGAGCTCGTCACATTACGCTTATTGCCGTTGAAGTCAAAGCCTAAGCATTAAGCAGGGATTGCGTGATTGCGGGCTGAGGATGAGCACTCACGCCTGTCTCTATCTCTATCTAGCTGTGCATACGAGCCTCAGTGTTCGATGTGTCACGTACAGTTGAAATCCGCTCTCCTTTACCGTTCAAAAAAAAAGTTTAAAGGTCACTGACCCCGGACGTGATTGCTTTTCGCGCGCTGTTGCAGTCAGGTGATCCCGCCGGCACTCCCTTGCTACACGGATAAGAAGGGAGGAGAAGTGAGCAAAAGTTAGAGGCAGCTGTCACCAAGGTAACTAACGAGCGTTGCGAGCCTCGCGCCTTCTAAGGGTGCGTTGGTTTTTGACGGCGAGCTCGTTGGCTTGCGCAGGCACTGAACAGTTTCGACAGTCGGTACATTAATGGGTGGAAGCTCGGCCTCTTATCGCGCGCATCTTATCCGGTAGCAAGCGTAGCAAGGAGCAAGGAATGGTCTATAGGGAGGCGCTGCCTGTGATTTGAAAGAGAGCAGTAAGGGTGGGCACGCAGGTAGGAAGGTATGGGTAGGTGGTGCACGCTGTAGACGTCTCGCGTCCATCTGTATTCGGTGGTCAATAAATTTCCGCCTCTCGTGTTTTCCCAGATGCACTGGTACTTAAAGCGCTGTGTCGGTTACGGCAATGTGGAACGCATGCCGGTGAGCTCGCTGGTGATTTTTTCCTAATAACTCGAAAGCATTTGCTCGCCGAGGAGAGAGACCCGGAAGGAAATAGGCGCAGCTCGCGAGAGTCAGGCAGCTGAGCATCAGTACCCACGCTGAATTTCACCGGTATCCTTTTTCACCCTAATACGAAATGCCAAAGGCTTCGGAACCGTAAAATAAATCTTTTCCGAGGATTTTCTCACGCACTTTTATTGCGTTAGCATTAGAATCACCACGCTGGAAAAATCCCTCCGTCCGTCTGAAGCCTCGGTTGACAGGTGGCAAAGTGCGGAGGGGAGGAACAGAGAAAAGGAAAGAGGAAAGACGTAGAGAGAGTGGGAGGCGCTAGGTGACGGGTGGTGCAGAATGGAGAAGGGGTACGGCGTGCCACACCCTGATTGGTAGATTAGATCGGGAAAGTGGAATCGGGGTGCGAGTGTCACGTAGTGATTGACGGGCTGGGTCCGGCCACTTGCTCGCGTAGTCTGAACCCGTCAGCGGAAACGGCTGCTCGGTCCTGGGGCAGCAGCAATGCTAACGCACAGTCGAGGGATAGTGGAAGGATATTTCCCTCTCTCCACCTTCTCTCTTCACGAGGCTTGAGACGAACGGACTCATTTTTTACAGATGGGTTTTCTAATGCTATGGCATTATAAAAAGTAACTGACTAGAAATAATGGTTGCTAAAAGGAATAAACTGAATTAGAGTGAGCATTACAGCTTGCAGAGACCCGGGTGTCTGTATACGGCGCACATTACGTGCAGCACTACGTCAAACAAAACTTTCAGCCTACAAAACAAAACTTATATCTTTCAGCTTATCGAATACGGCTGTGTTGTTTGGAATCCATATCAACAATTGTACTGCGAGAAAATTTAATCTGCCCAGAAGAAGGCAATTCATTTTATCTACTGTCGCTACGAAAGAATTTTCGCCGCCGTCTAATTTCAGCGCATTATCTCTAAGCTCAGTTTCGACACGCCGGTACTCTGAGTGACTCAAGCATATCTACATTCTCATTAAATCGCCGCGACTCATGGCAGTGAGCACCCATGTTAATTTTTCTACTCCATTGTCAACTAGCTGCCATCACAGTTTCAATATTTGTCAACTTCACGCACTCTCTGACAAATAAAAATACAGCTTCTTCCCACATACCATCGAAAGCTGTAACACCCTGCCCGTCGAAATGCGTTCACTTGCAATTCCGCAATTTTTAGCTGCCATTGAATGTCATTTACTCCTATGGTTTGTTCATTTATATTGTATCTTGTATATAATTTTATGTATGTATGTATGTATGTATGTATGTATGTATGTATGTATGTATGTATGTATGTATGTATGTATGTATGTATGTATGTATGTATGTATGTATGTATGTATGTATGTATGTATGTATGTATGTATGTATGTATGTATGTATGTATGTATGTATGTATGTATGTATGTATGTATGTATGTATGTATGTATGTATGTATGTATGTATGTATGTATGTATGTATGTATGTATGTATGTATGTATGTATGTATGTATGTATGTATGCATGCATGCATGCATGCATGCATGCATGCATGAATCAACATCTATACGCAACTGCCTACCACGCATGTTATATCCTCACCCATGCAATAGCCCCTGTGGAGCTGCAGTATGTATAAATAAAAAAATCATTTCGCTAGAAACCTCCAAAAAAGTAACTTATCATATAATAAGTGGTCAAGTATTTGTAATGCTTTACAAACAACTAGGAAGGAGCACGTTGGAAACAGTTCTCGTATCACCACTTCAGGAATTTGTATGGCGGCTAAGTATCTAGAAATAAGCACTGTTATATAATGGGAACAGTACGCATCCAGTCATTGCATGCAAGGCTGTACTGCGGCCCTGACAACAGGTAATTAATTGTGCAAAGCTCCAGGGAGTCAGTTGCCATAGCAAGCAACGCCGATACGACGACACCATGACAACCGTATAAATTGCATTTCACAACATATGCTCACGTCTGAGGCCAGGAACCATCGCAAGCATCATGCACATCAGAAAGGAAGCAGAACATTGACTGTAAACTGCTACTGTCCTGCCGTTTATGAAAACACACTAACTGTAAACAAAGCAAAAATTATATCGCTGTGCGACAGACACCACAAGCGGCTTTTCGTCCAGGCTCATGGTGCTCCAACAGGAGTTTGCGCTTCAAGACTACACCACACACAAAATCTGGCAACACGCTTCTTTGTGTGCTAGCCAGCAGACCTATGGTCGCTTGCCATTTTCCAGCTCCATTCCCAGTGCGACCACCCTGCTCCGAGTTCGCCATTCTCGGGAGCTTACCGAGTAACACTAAGACGCACGTGTAACAGGCATAGCAGTTGAAGCGGACTGAAATGCATAATAGAGGCCGGATGACCAAGGCCATGGGGAAAGGAAGATTGTCCGGAGTGAGATTAAATTACGAAAGCAAGGCGGAAAGAGGAAGAGAAATGAAGGCGGCAGACACACGCATTTGCTGCCCACTTCCTGTCGCCCGCACGCGACCCAAGATAGCAGCGCGCTGAGCTGGCTGTAGAGGAAGGGGTGCACGTCTCCTCAGGACACATTGTCTCCGCCTCGTAATTAGGAGCAGTCTCGGTGGGGCACGGAGGGTGCGGGTAGCAATCAATGTGGCAGTGACGCTTTCCCGCCTGACACGTCTTCGCTGAGGAGAATTCACAGAGCGTCCGGTCCCCCGGTCCTATAGTTACCTCTGTTCTCGGCGACAGCGCGTTTGGTGTTTGCGCGCAGGATGACGATGCATGGGAGAGTGATGGCCGCTGCGATGCATGGTCGGTGTTCTGGTCGTGTTCCTGGCCACTTCTTTTTTGAACTTGTGGCCAGTTGAATTTCGTCTGTGTGAGAAGCAGACCACTCCCTTCGACGCTTTTCATACTGCAGAGGTCAAGGAACCAGGCACCGGAGTGCATGGTGAGCAGCTTTGTTTCCTAACAAGCGCGCTCGCGCTGCGCTTATGACTTTCGGCTACACGATATCGGAGAACTACTGAAGAACGAACCGGGCAGTTGGGAGATTTTGCTGAATGTGTAAGCGCGCGGCTAGTCAGTATTTTCCACAAGCCACCACTGATCACTAGCCAGAGCAAAAAATAAAAAAATCGTGGCATACTATGTTGTGATTCGTGGATTTCTCAGTTCGTTAGACTCATCCCGGGGAGCCACATAACCTATTTACATTACTTGAACTAGTTCCAGAGATATTCTATGCACACTTCATTGTTTTTTTTGCGCCAAGATATGCTCTCTCAAATAAATAACTGGCTTTGTGGCTCAGAGAGACAGCAGAACAATTTAAAACGTAATTTTTCAGCAAGGGAATGTCGCTTTCCCGTGTCAGTCGGCGTCTGCAAACACTGGAAATACTGGTGCGACGACTGTCCTCCCCATAGGCGGCGTGCAGACGTCGAATAATATCGTGATATTAACCGAGATGTATAGACTTTATTCAATCTATTGTTCAGAACTCTAAGCTGGTTTTAAAGGTACTCTAAAGAAATAAGGTTGCTGACATCTGTCACAGATACCAGTAACTCGTTTTTCTGCCCGTAGCGGTACTGCCGAGGGCATCGCCACTGTCGGCAGTGTGGCAGTCTGCCTTTTAAAAACATATCAAAAGATCTTGAGAAAGCAAGACTGAAGGTAGCAATTAACGGTGAGCAGGTACAAGAAAAAAAATTTGCCGGCGCCTAGGTAATGTCCAGCCTGGTTTGGCGAAAGCACAAAGATCTCGACGGGATCGCCAAGCATGACCTAGCACGACCACACGTGCACCACACACGGATTGAAATTCAACAAAGGAGTAAGCCGGGCTAGTTGGTACATTCTTTGTATGGAAAGAGCGCAGCAGACGGGACCAAGAAAGGAAGACACACACACGGGCACTGACTATCAACTGAAAGAAATTTATTGCAGCAGCTTTAATATATAAGCACAAAAAAGCTTTCCTTGATTGTACTAAAGAAGTCGCTTCGATATTCATTAATCGTGTGGATCAGCATACATGGGACAAACTGGGCGTTGTTTGAATGACAGGCTCAGAGAGCATAATAAAGATATAAAAGACGGCGCAAGGAAGCACTTGCCTGAACACGTGACCTCATGCCCGTGCACTGCCGCTTTGGACAGGACCAAGGTTCTTAAACGATGCAAGAAACAGCTTGACCGCGAACTTTTTGAGGCGTATGCCATACATCAACGAGGGGAGAAGTGCGTCAGCACTCCTGTTAACTTGAAAAGAAAAGAAATCAGATTTCTCGATGGCTGATTAGAAGAATCTTGTCACCTAGTTTTAAGGCTTCATGCTGTTAATATATGTATGGGTTTTATATATTAACGTTGCTGCAATATATTTTTTTCAGTTGATAGTCAGCGTCCGTGTGTGTGTCTTCCTTTCTTGGGCCCGTCTGCTGCGCTGTTTCCATGCAAATGATCTAAATTGATTAGTCGGGATGTTCCACCTCTTGTCTTTTGAATTTGGTAAGCGCCGCTGGTTCGATTAGCGCGCACGCGTCCGAGGGAGCCGCGCTCCCTCTAATTTTAGCTGCGGAACTCTGGCGCAGCTGCACGTGTTGCCAGACCAGCGGCATTAGACCAAGCTTTGCGCCACACATCAACCTGGCGAGCCGACGAGCTCCTTAAGCGATCGCTAGGGGCGCTACTGTGCCCGCTAAATTTAGCGGCGGAACTCGGGTTCCAGACCAAGCAATACGGTGCACATCAACTTGGCGAGCGGACGAGCCACATAAGCTGTCGCTTAAAAATAATTATGGCAGTTTCCTTCAGCAAAAATATCCCTCTGCATTGCACTCTGTTCTATTCATTAAAGGACTATAAACACCAATTTTTGCTTGCGTGTTTTCTTCTATCAAACCAGGCGTTAGACATTCGTTTACATGGAACACTCCGTGATATTTGCCTACAACCGCTCAACAATTAATAATTGAATTTCTTCCTGACTCTGTTTCAGTTTCAGTTTCATGGTTCAAACGGTGGTTGTGGCTAGTAGTTGAACTTTAAGTGACGTCAGGCACGAAACAGCAGCAATATAATTGCTGATACATCGCTCGCTGCAATTCCAGGTCTTTAAGCAGGCCAGTTTAAGTGCCGTGCAGCTAAGTGCAGCAAAAAAAGCGGGAGGATCCGTCACATTGGAGCAACGGAATGAAAAAAAAAAGAGCAACGCAGAGAAACCGATTGCGCCCAAAAAATTCGCATAAAGATTTTCACGAAGCAAGACTGGAATCATATATTAGTAAAAAGGGAGGAAGCTGTAATCTAGCGCACTCCCTTTTATGGTAGGGACATATATTAGTGGAGGCAAGTGCGCTAGACGACTACTAACTTCCTTTTAACGCGACAGCGTTAAGTGCCCTGTGTCGCAGAAAAGCCGGTGTCGTCGGCGTCGGCGGCGTTGGCCGTGAGCGAAAAATCCCTCCTCCCCCTCCCCCTCCTCGCAATGTACGCCACTGCCCCAACAGATAGCGTGCGACGGCAGCGCCTCCCGCTCGTCTCGTTCGGGCGCAGTGGGGACGTGCGGGTACGCAGCAATCACGCGGTAAGCGGCGAACAACGCAGCGCACATCCACGGCGCGTTCACCACCAAGCTTGCGGCTTGCTGCCCTTTCGTTCGGCGCGTAAACTATGCTGGCGTTCGTGGCTTCGGGTTTGTCGAGAACGATGTGCCGGCGTACTACGACTGCAACTTAAGCCCCGCGCGTTTCGGCAAGGCGCCTGTCAGCGCTTCTACGTGGTTTGCCGCATCCGCGCGTCCGTTTCACTGTAAGTAGCACAGCGATTTTTCTAACGGGCAAGGCTTCGCTCCGAACGGGCGATGGCGTTCCCTGGACTCCCTGGCAGTGCTGCAACACGCTGTCGCGTTCCACTCTTAAAGGCTAAGCTTAAGCGTCCTCCAATTTTTTACTCTCACATAAAGCTGCACCTCGCTAAAACAAATTTTAAGGGACACGACAATTACTTCGTTATTGCTGTAGTTCGTTATAACCCGTGTTGGCCGAGCTTCCAAGGGTAATCGCCATTCCTTCGTTATATCCAATATTTCGTTACAAACCTTTCGTTATAACGAAATTCTGACTGTAGGCGTATTCGTGTTTAGAGTGAACGGTTCGCTGCAGCCGCACCCCCGGGCAAGAAAGAAAGGGAGGCAGTTCTATGGGTGAATCGCATTTCGAGAGCGGTGCAGCAGCGCCTGTATACGTGTAGTCTGAGGCTACCTGCCGTGTCTCCCGAAATAGCGCGCTTTTCTCGGGCCGTTCGTGAGCACGCTGGCGACGTGAGCTCGTGGCCACGTATTCAAGAGAAGCGCGAAGCGCAGAGCTCGCGTCGCAGCTCTCGCCAAGCCAAGACGGCAGCAATGCAAGGGGCGCCAAACAAGCAAACTGAGCAACACATTCCACAATCTGCATTGACGCGAGTTTTAAATAGAAGCAATCACCTAGAAAGTAATAAGCGATGACGAGGACGAAACATGAGAGATTCTTCCCGCCTTAATCCGATTAGCGCTGACGACGAGGTGCGCACTTCCGGAACCGAAGTAACGCCACCTAGATGTCCAAGCGATCCTATGGGTATGATTAACGTTGAGACATCGCCCCGCCGAGCGAGCCAGACTAGTTTGGAACGCTTCACGGCAAGCGCCGCTTTGGCTGCGATGTTCGCATCGATGTGCCCATTAGGCGGCCGCTATTCAATGATGCATGGTAGCGTGAAAAGCGGGCACCGTGGAAAAGCATCTCGGCCACGCCGTGCCTCGAAGAAACGAAGTGAAAATACGCCGGCAGGGAGGGAAAGACATGAATTCGGGCTTTTCGACGGTGGTGGTGGTAAAAACTTTTATTTGGTTGGAATAGAGTTTGGGAGCCACAGTGCGTGGTCCCGCTACATGGTCGGCGTCCCTAGTCCGGACACCGCATGACGAGGCCCCGTCTCGCGCCCGTTTCACCAGAGCCGTTTGGGACTCAAGCGAGGAGCAGTTGAGGAGGGCAGTCTCCCATGCCTCTCGGGAAGGGAAGGGAAGGGAAGGGGGAGGTGGGGATTTTGAGTACATGCCCACACCATGTGGAAGATATCACAGGTATCCCCACAGTGCGGGCATCGCCCATCCGTGTTAGGATCGTAATGTTTGATGATTGCAGGTGAGAGTTGAGTACCTCTCTGCGGGCGCCTTAAAGTCTGAAAGTAAAAAGTCTTAAAGCAGGCGTCTTAAAGTAAAGGCAGGCGCCGCCTTACTCGGCCCCTTTGCAGGAGCCGGGTAAAGGCGGTGGTTGTCGTTATAATGTGTTATGATTCCCCTGAACCGCAGCAGCGGCTGGTTTGTCTCCGAGCCAGAAGAGCTGGGATGAGGAGCGCAGTGAGTAAGCGCTCGGGCAGCCGCGTCAGCGGCTGAGCTCATTACTTCTTATGCCCTGGTGGCCAGGAGGCCAAATGATTCTTTTCGGTGTTGGATCAGTGGCAGTCCGTCTTAGAATACAATCGGCTAAGGGGGAGATCCCCCTGCCAAGTAATGATGACACGCTTTCCGGGAGTCCGTGATGATGATTCTCGAAGTGGCGTGGGCGGCAGCAAGCGCTATCGCCCCTTCCTCGGCTCGCATCGAATTCTGGGCTCGGAAGGAGAGTCCATCAACGTGCATTTCCTGGTGAACGACAGCGGCCGTGTAAAATCCCGTGGGCGATGGCCCTGCTACGTCTACATAGTATACACCGGGTCGGCAGCCGTGTTGTCTCTCAAAAGCCCGAGCCCGCGCTTGTCGTCTGCTTTCGTGCATGTCGGTGTCATGTTACGGGGGAGCGGGAGACCCAGAGCATATGGCGCCACAGTTCTGGGATACGCTCCGCCTCCTCTGGAGTGCAATCGTGGTGGATGTGTAAGCGGTTTCGACGGCGGCCGCCTGGATTCCGATCGGGCGCCTTCGTGTGTGGTCTCAGGAATGCTGAGCGTGATCCATTCTCCCTTGGCCATTTGGTCTCGAATGAGAATAGCGAGTGCGGTATATGCAGCAACTGTCGAATTAAGCGCGTGCTTCTTTATCTCAGGCTTTAGAGCCATAAATTACAACCCTTATTGTAAGAAACAATTCGTGTCGTGTGAACTCGTCACCTTCGATCTCGTATTATGTCGTTACTGAAAACGCTTGCGTTAATCTGATAGTGAATAAGAGGAGGAAGAGGAAAAAAATTTATTCGGGGCCAGTATTAAATAAAGCTCAGTGAAAAGCAGCGCTTGCAGCGCTATGGCCTGTTGGTCATCTTGTTAGTCCAAATGGAGCCAACACTCTTTTCTGCTAAACGACACTTTCTAAGCTCCGAGTGAGTGAGTGAGTGAGTGAGTGAGTGAGTGAGTGAGTGAGTGAGTGAGTGAGTGAGTGAGTGAGTGAGTGAGTGAGTGAGTGAGTGAGTGAGTGAGTGAGTGAGTGAGTGAGTGAGTGAGTGAGTGAATTTCAGCTAAGCGCCATTTTCTGAACCCGAAATAATGTAACATGCAGTCCGCAGACGTAACGTCCTTCCAAAGCAGCTGCGGCAGTAGCGAGGAGGGCTGCTCCTAGTGACCACACCCGCCATTCTCATGACCACGCCGCTGAAGAAGTCACCTTCGTCTTTCAATCCGCAGTAATAGACTCCCAGACGCCAGGCAGCCAGATAGACACAGTAGCGCAGTGGCCACAGCAACTGCAGTCAAAGGAAGTCCACTCATAGATCCTGCGCAGCCCTGCCGAAGAGCCACGTCCACCCGATTTCTCTGGCGCCGCGTCCAACTGTCTCACGAGCGGCCACCTGAGGCCAGAACTGGATTTTTCGCTCGAAGCCCTGGCGCAGCTTGTTATGTACGTCAGCTGCTGCTGAGCCAGCCGCTGCCTGTCTTCTCCGGTGGGGGGGGGGGGGGGGGGGGGGGAATCCGACTGTGCGGCCTGCCCGTGGCCCCCCCTGCCGCCGGATACGGGCCGGTGTAGTTTCGGCTACTAGGCTTTGTTCCGGTGCAACGCCAGCGGTGGGGATGGGTTGTCCGGGGCCCATCCTCTAGGGAGCTTCAGCGACTCCCACGGCTGTGAGGGCCAGCCGAATCGTTAGGTCCGTTGTCTGTGCGGAGGCAGGCCTGGAGGCAGACCAGGTTGGACCCACGAAATCCGGTAGAAAGGAATGTCAAAAGTCAAAAACCTCCGCTCACGGGAACGTGCACGGCTACTAATGCTCGGTTTCTGGCTACGAAGAGGTCAGGTCCGCGCGGTAGCGTGCCGACGCACGGTTTCTGGCTACATAGAGGCCAGGTCCACGCGGGGGTTCCGACAGCCCGAGCTCCTCGGAATCGATGTCCTCGGGGAAGCAGTCTCATTGCGGATCGCTTATGATGGGTTGGCATATTGCGGACGCCGAGGCTGACCCGGTCTTGGGGACCACCGGGGACGCCGAGATAGACGGTGTGCGGTAGGACCAGTGCGAAAACCGTCGATGTGTGGAGTACCGGTGGAGTAGGCCCGGCTTATCTCACCCTATGCCCGATTCTTGGTTCGTGGCCCGGGCGCCCGGCCTTGAATACTCCCTCCTCAGTAGGCGTGGAGCAAGCAAGGGGAGGAAATAAGTGCATGGTGGTTGGAAGGTAGCACAGGTGGGTCCCCCAGGGTTACCGGGTTATGGTGCCGAGGGCCAAGCGCCGATAGGCTGACGACCTGGGCCTCTGTTGGCCGGACCACACCACACACACTTCCGGAGTCTGAAAAACCGCGAAACACAGTCGACGGCTAGTAACCGGCCGGTCCGATCCAACCCTTAAAATCGTGGAGGAGCAGGTGGCTGCGGACCCCAAGTTAGGAATTTTTTTTTCTTCCTTTCCTGTCTCCGACGGTCGGAGCCAGTGGGTGGTCGTGCATCCCGTGGGGGAGCCGCACCATTGGAAAAGCTCGATGCCCTACCTGCCCTGGCCAGGCGGGCCAGAAATGGAGTCGATGTCAAACGAAGGATCAGAGCAAAATCTCGCTGTCCCCATTCCCATCCCATTTCCCATAACCCTTTCCCAACTCCAATTTCCCATACCCTATATCCCACCCCCTCCGCTACGTCCTAGGGGAGATCAGGGGAGTCTCCCCGGGCCCGTTCCCCCGGCGATGGGTCGCTTGTAGCATTTCCCCCCCTTTCTTTTATTTTTCCACCTACGGGTGGCAAAACGATGGATTGCCTTCGGGCCTTTTCATTTATTTTACGATTGGGTCAAGCCTGTTATACGTCAGTGGTGCAGGCAGGAGCTTATTGGTTTACATTCTTTTTATGGCAGCTCCACCATACTATATATATATATGTCTTCTCCGGTGCGCCGATCGCTCCAGAGGTCGCGTCGAATTGATCGCCGCTCGCGTCTCCGACTTGAATCGTCGTCACTGGTGGCGGCGCCGCTCAAGGGCTGCAATGCCGGCGCGTTGCGTACACGATGAGGGGTGGAGGGCGTTGCGCAGTGTACGCATTAGGACGCATGCATGAAGAACCCCGGCGCCGACCGGGACGCCTTCTTTGCAAGCGGAGATTAACGATCGCTTAGCCGCTTATATGCTTTGAGCGCAGCCTCCCCTGAACAGTGTGGCTGCCTTTTCATCTTTGAGGTAGACGCCCAGAATCCGGAAGTAAAACGGGAGGGCAGTCCGCTCCCTCTAGCGACGGCGCAGATTAAAACCGTATTAATCAGTGAGCATCAATTTGTGTGTACTCGCGGCTGTGGGTAGCGGCGGTTGCCTGTAGGCATGTGCAGTCTGCGTCACTCGTGTAGAGCGCTCGAGCGGCGCAGTTCTCTGCATAAACATTGGCAAGTGGTGGCCGCTGCTGAGTTTTGGAGGCAATAGTTGCGCGGACGTTGAGCCACATAAGCCTGAAAGCAATGTGGGCAGGAGCACTTTGCCCAGACACCATCGACAGCTTTTTAATTTCAGTTTGAATTCTGTGCTGCCTAATGCTCGAACGCTGTACCAAAGGTTAACGCCGACTCTACTAGCCGATACAAGGACCTGTAGGTGTGGCGGCAACATGGCGGTGTAAGCGCTTTCGCGAGGCGCTGCACGGTAACGTTGACCTCGCGGGGCTGCTAATGCCACGGCAGTGCGAGTAATGCTTTCGTACATTGCGACAAGGAAAAAAGAAAGTGTCCACTATAGACCGTCAGTCAGCAATACACAGTATCCGAGTCGGCCGTGTATGTGCACTGACCTGGCTGGCGTTAAACTGTAACTGCTTCTTTTCTTTCCTTTGTGTGTAGGTGGACCTAAACCAGAAAAAAAAAATCTTATTGAGCCAACCGGCGTGTTAATAAAGACGGATAAGAGTGTAATCCTTGTGAAATGCTTGCAAGCATCTTCCGTTCCCGATTATGCACTCACCTCCACCCTGAATACATTTTATTCCACTCCAAGGGTGGCCGTATAAGACGTATATGCTCAAGGGTGGTCTCCATTTGAGCGCATTTCAAGGCCGCGGAGGCGCCTACGCGTTTCTCCTATAGCCGCTGGCGAACACTGGACACCTACTGAGTGCTTTCCCTGTATCGACGCACGGCGATGGCAACGTGAAGCATGATACCTGTAATCTCGAAAAATTATACCCCCAGCTTGATCGATGATTCCAAAAGAGGGAAATAAATAGAGGCGAGATCAGTTTCGGCCGACGTTTATCCGTGCTTGGAGATGGCATTACCTTTGTAGAAGGCCACCGCAGCGGACACCTTGGAACTCTAGAGTTTGCAACAGTGAACTTTAGGAGTCCCCGGGTAGAGTCCGCCGGAGCTTTTCCTTATCATTTCTCAGCGGCAGTTTTCTAAGCTGCGTACGTATGCGAGATGAGCATAAGTAGAGGGAAAACATGGTTACACGATCAGTGGTTCGTATAACGCCAGAGCGCCGATCGGTGAATGAAGCGTGAGCACTCGGCAAGACACACTGAGCAAATCAGCAACTCAAAAACACCAGAAAGCCGCCGCGGTGGCTCAGTGGTTATGGCGCTCGGCTGCTGACCCGAAAGACGCGGGTTCGATCCCAGGCGCGGCGGTCGCATTTCGATGGAGGCGAAATTCTAGAGGCCCGTGTACTGTGCGATGTCAGTGCACGTTAAAGAGCCCCAGGTAGTCGACATTTCTGGAGCCTTTCACTACGGCGTCCCTTATAGCCTAAGTCGCTTTGAGAAGTTAAACACCCATAAACCATAAAAACAGCAGAAATGTGACTAACGATGCAACGGCACAACAAGAAATCGTTTGCGTAGGCTTGCTGCTTGACTCTGTGTTTCTGTTTTGTGAAAGTGAACGATTTTTTTATTTGCATAGGCAGGAATTTATTAACCTTTTCCAAAACATGACATACGAGACGGAAAGAGGAGGGGGAGAAGAAAATGAAGTCGGGGAACTTCGGCATCAGAGTTGTCAGTTTTGGAACATGTTAAGCGGGAAGAAACAACTTGTTCCACCAAGTTGATGTTCAACTACTATTGCCATATGCCAGGTTATCCAAAGGTTCCGCCTTTCTATTTTACACCGAGGGATAGGGTAGGAGAGATAATTACCGAAAAACGCACTGAGTTCACCAGAGGGGGGCGGCGCTGTGACGTCTCGACAACCTCAACAAACCGTGCAATGCATTGCAAGCCGTAGCTTACAAGCTGTAATCTCCATGGCTGACGAACGCTCTAGTTAGCGTCGAAGGATACGATGCTCCAGTGGTGAGCTAACGTTACGATAATCAGGCGGAGAGCATAACGTCCATCTCCAAAATGCGAAGCAGTGTAATACGAAAGTTCGAAGCGACTGAAGCCGAGACGGGAAGTCGTCTTACATCGGTCTTGTCTGTTGGTAGCCTTTTGATTGTCGGCCCTACTTCGCTCACCATTGCATGACTGCCTATGGTCGCGACGCCACACAGGTGTATGCCTTTGGGCTATTCATGCGTGATCATGCAGAGGAACTGAGCGGCCCTGACATGCCTTGAATGCAAGCGTGTCTATCGATGAAAGCTGGATAAGAAAAAGACCGCGCTCGATTTCGAAGCCCACGTAACGCCGTGGTTCGTTCACAGCCTGAGAGACAGCACCTTATCGTGTCTCTCTCGGCCGACTGACACTAATTAAAACGCATACACGGCCGGTATACATGCACTAGCCTGAGAGACAGCACCTTATTGTGTCTCTCTCGGCCGACTGACACTTTAATTAAAAAGCATACACGGCCGGTATACATGCACTAGCCTGAGAGACAGCACCTTATCGTGTCTCTCTCGGCCGACTGTCACTTTAACTAAAAAGCATACACGGCCGGTATACATGCACTAGCCTGACAGACAGCACCTTATCGTGTCTCTCTTGGCCGACTGACACTTTAATTAAAAAGCATACACGGCCGGTATACATGCACTAGCCTGAGAGACAGCAGCTTATCGTGTCTCTATCGGTCGACTGACACTCTAATTAAAAAGCATACACGGCCGGTATACATGCACTAGCCTGAGATACAGCACCTTATCGTGTCTCTCTCGGCCGACTGACACTTTAATTAAAAAGCATACACGGCCGGTATACATGCACTAGCCTGAGAGACAGCACCTTATCGTGTCTCTCTCGGCCGACTGGCACTTAAATTAAAAACCATACACGGCCGGTATACATGCACTAGCCTGAGAGACAGCACCTTATCGTGTCTCTCTCGGCCGACTGACACTTTAATTAAAAAGCATACACGGCCGGTATACATGCACTAGCCTAAGAGACAGCACCTTATCGTGTCTCTCTCGGCCGACTGATATTTTAATTAAAAAGCATACACGGCCGGTATACATGCACTAGCCTGAGAGACAGCACCTTATCGTGTCTCTCGGCCGACTGACACTTTAATTAAAAAGCATACACGGCCGGTATACATGCACTAGCCTGAGGGACAGCACCTTATCGTGTCTCTTTCGGCCGACTGACACTTTAATTAAAAAGCATACACGGCCGGTATACATGCACTAGCCTGAGAGACAGCACCTTATCGTGTCTCTCTCGGCCGACTGACACTTTAATTAAAAAGCATACACGGCCGGTATACATGCACTAGCCTGAGAGACAGCACCTTATCGTGTCTCTCTCGGCCGACTGACACTTTAAAGGGACACTGAGGAGAACCCTATCAAATTTTTTTCGTTGGCAAAATCTGATAGTTCGGCATTTCATGGCTTTGTTTCCGCTTGTCCGGCAGCGAAAGATGCATTTATTTCAAAGAAATTTGGATTCGAAGTTGAAAAAGTTTTTCCCGCCGCCCCGATTCAAACTTGAGAACTCTTATGACGACACGGAGAACTCTTATGACGTCAAAGGACGGAGTGACGTGAAACGTGACGTAAAGGGAGACTCCGTGATTTCTGGCGGCTAGCGGTGCGGTCTAGCAGCTGCCGAAATGAAAGCTACCGCCGCCGCACGTTGAAGGCATCTATCGGTGGTCGCTTCCGTCGCTCTGATTACGCTTGCACCGGCGTCTTGCCAGCGTTCCGATGGATCCCGTTGCCGAACCCGACGATGTAGTTTTTGCAAAATCTACGGCCTGCATTTCAGCGACCTCAGCCCCACAGAGTGTGCGATGCTTTTGAGGGAGCGCGGTTAGGTTAGGCGGCGGCGGGTCGTTTCCCCATTCCTCAGTGAGCAGCCGTTGCAAACTAAATATCATAATCCCAGTGCGGAGAGTCGCGAGGCGCCAGGACAAGGTCGGCACGTTGCGCCCATGGAGGCTGGCCGGGGCTTTGGGGCCAACGGATTGGGATTCCTTGAACGGCGCGGTTGCACGGGGCAGCAGGTGGCGTCGAGGCCCACGGTTGCAAGGGCCAAGTTATTTATTTTATTGCCACAAAAAACGGATAGGTGCTCAAGGGCGGTCGCGTTTGAAGTGGGCGCCTTGAAACTAAAGCCGACGCACGACGCTTCAAAGGCTTCCGCTAGATCCAACGGGTCCACTAAATCGGGCTCTCTCGCCCACTTGCGTGTACCTTCAGATGTGTACCGTGAATGGATCAAATTAACCGAGAGCTCGAAAAGAACAGCTCAGCCCAACTGCCGAAGTTATTGAATTACGTCACAACGCGCACCTCGCCGCGGAGCCGAATCAGTCTGGCAGGGCCGGCGGCGGCTGGCGCACTCGGCGCGAAATAGAGACATGCTCCAAGTCTCCCCGCCAGTGCGGTCAGAGTGCGCCGAAGCCACCGAACGCGTCGGCGGTCAAGCGCAGTATAGAGGGTCTCGCTTTGGCCGACGTGACGTCTCCGCACAGCGCGCGCGCGCGTGTTACGCCGGAGCATAAGCGCGCCTTAACAGAGCCTGCGCTTCACCGCTAACCAACGTATTCGGGGGCGGCATCTATGGGAGCCATTGAAGCCCCCCCGCCCACTGACTGAATAAGAAAAAATCCGATGCCAAGGTTCGGAATCGAACCAGGTCCTTTAATGTTTCAGGCGGATACGCTACCACTCCGCCACGACGGCTCAAGCAGCTGTTATCAATAAAGGCGCATGTAGTGAATGCACTCTTCCGATGCAGAAATCTCCGCGCTTTCGCTACGTATATCCTGGCCTAACAGAGCTAGGCCATCAGCAATTTTTCTGAACTGCCTTGTACCTTGTCTCCCGTCCCTAATAAACGATTTCCGTTAAGTAGTTTGAAGTTGACCGCCACAGCCGGGAATGTTTCGCCGGGCGAGCCTGCGAAGACACAAGTGCTGCCTTGTATACGATTACCGGCCATCGTGCCATCATAATTTCTCATCGATCGTGGCGATCATCTGACAAGCCTTAACAGGCTCCTTCAAGGGTTAACTAGCACTCGAAGCGGCACTTGGATTTCCTCTGCTGTTCGGCGCTTGTAAATCGAGGCGCGTCAAAAACAAAACCACGGGGCACGCAAAGCTCATAGACGCGAAGCGCCGTAAAAAATCGAAATTCTCCTGGCCGCTTGTGGTGCCGCCAAGCATCGGTTTTCTTTGCTTCCAACATTCAGGTTGCCTTTTGTCTGCCTTCTTTATGTGATAAAAGTGCACTATCGGTTTTAAAACAAAATTTACTTCAATCTTCCTTTGTCAGCCTCAGAGATTCCCGCCCCACGTAGGAAGGAAAATTCCTTCAAGGTGGCGTCTCTTGTCCTACGACGTCACCACGCTTGTACTTGCGAGTTTGGCCTGTGGCGGCGATACCTGTGTTTTGGTTCTTGCTATTTTCTACCTTACAAGAGCTTTGTTTTCAGTAAGAGCGGCGTTTTTGTGATCAGGAGCTGGTATTCTATCAATACAAGCCAACTTCAATTTCTCCTCGGTGTCCCTTTAATTAAAAAGCATACACGGCCGGTATACATGCACTAGCCTGAGAGACAGCACCTTATCGTGTCTCTCTCGGCCGACTGGCACTTAAATTAAAAACCATACACGGCCGGTATACATGCACTAGCCTGAGAGACAGCACCTTATCGTGTCTCTCTCGGCCGACTGACACTTTAATTAAAAAGCATACACGGCCGGTATACATGCACTAGCCTAAGAGACAGCACCTTATCGTGTCTCTCTCGGCCGACTGATATTTTAATTAAAAAGCATACACGGCCGGTATACATGCACTAGCCTGAGAGACAGCACCGTATCGTGTCTCTCTCGGCCGACTGACACTTTAATTAAAAAGCATACACGGCCGGTATACATGTACTAGCCTAAGAGACAGCACCATATCGTCTCTCTCGGCCGACTGACACTTTAATTAAAAAGCATACACGGCCGGCATACATGCACTAGCCTGAGAGACAGCACCGTATCGTGTCTCTCTCGGCCGACTGACAATTTAATTAAAAAGCATACACGGCCGGTATACATGTACTAGCCTAAGAGACAGCACCATATCGTCTCTCTCGGCCGACTGACACTTTAATTAAAAAGCATACACGGCCGGCATACATGCACTAGCCTGAGAGACAGCACCTTATCGTGTCTCTCTCGGCCGACTGACACTTTAATTAAAAAGCATACACGGCCGGTATACATGCACTAGCCTGAGAGACTGCACCTTATTGTGTCTCTCTCGGCCGACTGACACTTTAATTAAAAAGCAGACACGGCCGGTATGCATGCACTAAAGCTGAAGCAATGCGGACTTGGAGGCGCCGTACAGCAGCGCACTTTATATCCACTATATCTCTCCTTTCTCATCTACCTGTGCAGTGGTGTTTTGTCCATGTCTGTTTGGGCTTATTTTTCATTAAAACCCAATGCAATAACAAGATCGGTGTCAGTTTGTGTTTTTGTTTTCTTCTCCTCACAAGTATATCATGCTGTGCAGCACCGACCCCAGCGGGAAGGGGTCATAGAGAAAGAAAGAAAGAAAGAAAGAAAGAAAGAAAGAAAGAAAGAAAGAAAGAAGGAAAGAAAGAAAGAAAGAAAGAAAGGAAGAAAGAAGAAAGAAAGAAAGAAAGAAAGAATTAACAAGAGAGGATTAATCGGGATGGCGTTGCCGTCTCGAAGGAAAGCTAATTACACGTCCTCCAGGCGTTCGTGACCGATTAGTCGTAGATTAGAGAAGGTGTATACCAGGCACGAATCACCGCAGCAACGCTTATCGTCGCGTCCGCGACAGCGCCAGTAGCGAAGGCCGTTGACGGCTGCCCCTGTCAGCCCCTGGGCGGACTTGGAAGAGAGTGTGTAACTGTCAATATGGCGGAAAGTTTATTATCGCGAAACGCCGACGACCGATTGTATATAGCTGAGCGCGCGCTTAGGCGATTTGGGTTCATTTTCCCCGTGCTTACTTGTTTTTTTTTTCCTTTCGCGAAATGGAGATGCTGCTCTTGATTCTTTTTCTCCTTTATGGGCGGAAACTTCCTCCGGCAAGCGATAACTCTTCCTCGTGTTCTGCACGCATTCGGCTTTGAAAATAAAATGCCCGGGCACTGTTATTGAGCTGCTCACGCGAAGCGTGGAACGAGAAAGTGCTTCGGTTTCGACGCTGTGCTTACGGCGTGGCTGGTTTGTTTTGCTGCAGGAAACGACCTATGTATTCTTGCCCAGAAAGGAAAAGTAGAATCACCTCGGAGGTTCTATGACGTGTGGAAGAGATACGATCGCGGCGGCTTCGCCTCTGCAGCGTGCCGCGATTTATCGAGTTCCTTTCAGTCCTGAGTCCGGCTTCTTGCATACCGATGCGAGAAGGCCGAAGGGGGGGGGGGGGGGGGGCGGCTTTCCTCGTTTGTTCAGCAACGCATGACGGTGAGCCGCCGCGATCGGCAACAAAGACAAGGGAAAACAATTTAAGGCGCAAAAATAATTACCATGGGCAGCTGGGAGCAGTGGCGATCCGAGGTTGAGTTAATTGTTGTTTCTTTTCTTGCTGGTGTACGCCAAGATTTCACTTTTCCTGTACGGGGCTTTATTCAAGCACATAGAATGCGGAAAAGAAAAACAGAAGTTTGTTTCCTTGAAGGCCAGACTTGAATTATGTTCCTACAGATGGACTAGAAGAAAAATAAGGGAAAACGATGTAAGGTGGAGAACTAACCAATATCCTCACCAGACGTGCCTACGACCCGGCAAAGCAAAACAATAAGCCTACAGAGCCTGAGACACGTACAGAGTTGTGCTTAAATTCCCCATTAGGGAGAATCCTAATCGTCCTTGTATTTTGTAAATTCTGCCTCCTTCCCAGGGGAACCTCCTTCTAGACAGCAAAAATTTCTGCTGTACGAAGCATTTCATTCTTGCCTTGATCCGTGCGAAGGAAAGTTTTAATGCAGGAATGCATTTAGAGGCTACATTTTTGCCGCTTTTTATCCGCAGATTTTTTTCCGTCCGTTCATCGCCGCAAAGAGAAAATTACTGCCTCTAACTTGGACACTATCACTGCTGCAAGCAAACAGAAGGGACTTCAAAGAAATAGATGAGAAAGAAAACATTGAAGCTGTATGCATGCGTCCCTCAGCAACCACATCACTTCAAACGATTGCAGCAACAATAGCTACTCCCAGTACCCCCCTGTCACCTTGTATGCATTTATTAGAATGTATATGCAAAAGACATTCGCTCGTGTAGTAGCTTGAAAGTAGTTCGACATTAACAACAACAGCGTTCCTAAACAATGGTCAGTTTCGTACGAATCGAAGCACAAAAACTAAAGCAAGCCATTACATAATAGACACCGTACGAGAGAGAAATATTATCCCCTTATGAATACACAATATCCTAACGAGGTGGCCAAAGAGAGATTCCTTGAAAACGTTGCAAAATTTTTTTCAGCTTTTGGCGCGCACAGTGCGCCTTTGTGATCCGTTCTCAATTATGTTCGAGGACAAGCTTCGATTCTTCCTTGCATGTGCTCTTGCCCGCAATTGCTCGTGCTTGTAGTGGTTGCGTTTCTCTAAGCGTGTGATACTGCGTTTGTAGTTGGCCTGTCTGGTGTTAAAAATGTCTATAAATATGCTTATGTCAACGCTAGCGCCTCATCCTTTGCATCCGCCATATCGAGATGACCTGGAACGCGTGAGAGGACCGGAAACTAAAAGAAAGTAAAAACAAATGCCTGCGCCGAGACGCCGATAACAGGCGACGATTATAAGCAGACGCATTGCATGCTATTTCATCGTTGGGTGCTTAGAGGTGACTTAATGAAAAAAGTGCATAAACGCTTCTTTAGTGACAACCTGCATTGTGTTCAGTCAGTCAGTCAGTCAGTCAGTCAGTCAGTCAGTCAGTCAGTCAGTCAGTCAGTCAGTCAGTCAGTCAGTCAGTCAGTCAGTCAGTCAGTCAGTCAGTCAGTCAGTCAGTCAGTCAGTCTGTGCGTACATGCAGGTCACTCGTTTACATATATGGCAGATAAGACATTGGAACAAAGAGGTACAGCGGTGTTTTCTTCAAGTCATTCTGGGAAGTGAGAAAGGAGAAAAAATCGGGCAATGCATTACGCTAAGTGTTTTGTATAAGTTTTCGCGCTCTTTCTGCCTGACATCTTTCTGTTACTTTCTATGGCAGGCCACTAAGAAATGCTTGGTTGAAGTGACCCGTTATGAAAGAGTTGAGCAAGTTCCTACAGAAAGGAGACAGCCACTTAGCAAAGGTGGTGAGGCCATGAAAAACTGCCTCTCATTGAAATGCGTACCACCAAGGGGCGCTGCAATGGTTACCAGAGGTTCCGGAACACAAGCTTTTTCCTGGCCCGAAACGCTGAACTCTTCTGCTCTGAAATGCTGTGAAAAATTGGTCTTTGATCCAACCTCGGTGCATGCAGCTTTGAGCCATTAACATAAGTTCATCATTGTCACTCTTTAGTGTTATAATTGTTGTACACATGAATAGAGACACTGAATTCACTTAAGAACAGAGCTTGCGGTTCAAAGTGCTCACGTACATTTTTACCTAACAAATGAAGGTCAGAAGGATTCTGCATTTCTCCTATCTTTGATTCCATTTAATGCCCTCGACAAACCGTTGCTTGGAAATAAAAATAAGACAAAAACGGTGGTCCTATTCATGACGTGCTGACCCGCCTTTTCGTCTCGCAAGCCGCAGTAAACACCGATTCCCTTTTCTCGGACGATGTAGTAATCCGTCACTGGCAGTCGATGCTGCGGAACAACTTGGGAAGGATAACCACTCTCCCAACTTTAGCACCGTTCAAAACCGCGGTGTAAAGTCTCTTGTAGCGCAGCAAATGGAATGCGGTGAATACGACTTTCTTTTTCCTCCTCTAGCCCAGAAGGAGAGTGAGAGAAGGGTAGCAGGTGGCGCTGATTGACAGGGTTTACTGCAAGCAGAGGCCGCCGTTCGACAGCTCCGAATGCACACAAAGGGGGCTGACATTCACGAGGCAACTGTGGCTCCAAGGGCGTGCAATGCAGCCACGACGATGGCTCGCTTTGTAGCCTTTTGCTGACAGTTGACTGTGGCAGATCGCCGGCAATTCCCTTGTAACGCTGCGGTATGGCTATGCTTTGGAACATACCTAATAACGAAGTTCTTGGAACCGTACGCTGCACTGCGATGTATGCCATTTCCCAGGGAATCGCGCCAGTGATTGCTGCCTGGAAAGATCGATTGGCCTGTAGAAGCCGGTATAAATGATCTTGCACTGTCGTTACGGCTGTCAATGTGACATTTACAGGGCATCTCGGGAAATGAGACGCCCGGCTTGTCAACATGGCCGAAACGGACACGTCGTCAGGGGCACATATATGCGTATATATGTTCACCGTTTCAGTGGTGTTCAAATTTCGTGGCGTGTCGACACGAGTGCCGATTGCTGCGAAGGAGTGACACTGGAATCCTTCCTGGAGTTCAACTTAGAGGTGGACCTTCTAATGGCACAGTGTTCGTCTTGACTACGGTCGAATTGAGTCCACTCATAGAAGCCTGGATGAAAGACAAATCGTCGGCAGAACCATTAGCGGGATGAAAATTTCAATGCAAAGCGTGTAGACACTTGTTCTACATGTACGAAGGTTTAGTAAGGGTACGTGCGAAATTTGAGGGGACACTCCAGCTCCATCTTTATGGGTATGACGCGATAGTCTAATGGGTTAATTCTCATATACGCAGAATTTTTCATTCTTTACATTCCTAGATCCCTGGTGGTCCTCACAACCCTCCTGGCGCAGTGGTGCAGCGGTTAAGCGATGTGCCACTGCCCTGTGATGGCAGGTGCTCCCAGCGGTGGTCCTTGAGCGCCCAGGTTGATCTTTCCGCATCACCAATCTTTAACTGCGAGCTGTCACGATGGGCAGTTTGCTCACTCTCCGATGAGCAGGTTGTGATGATGCCGCAAGGTCACGTGACCTAGGTGGACCACCTGCCTCCTTGGTTGCTTCTCTGGAGATTTTTCGCTGATTTTTCTCTCACGGTCAACGACGCCGCCGACGCCGACGGTGACGTCGCGGATTTTCTACGACACGAGTTCCTTAACGCTATCGCGTTAAAACTCTCTAATAACCAGCTAAAGATTTCAATTCGTAACCTTGAGAAAACTGACAAAGCAGGAAGCAAGACTGGTTACTAGGAGTTATCTGTCTGTTTTTTTTTATTCTTCAACGGGATTCGCGAAAAAAAAAACATGTGGCCGACCTGGCCTTCGAGCGCCTGAGTTCCTGGAGCCCAAATGTTTTCGTGATCGTTACCTCGTCCTGCCGGTAGATAACAACGAGGACGTGAAAAAAAGTCAGTTCCTCGAGCGAGCGGCCAAAACACTGCGCTATTCGTGCCCACACGAATACCATATAACCTGCATCATCTCCTATAAACTAGTCCGCTCTTATCTTTATAGGAGGTTTTTTCTGAAAGCTTGGGCTTAGGCACGCGCGCGACTCATCAATCGGGCACACCAGCAATACGTGGAGCACGCAAAGTGCCGCGCACGCAATACTGCCGCTTGGTTTGTGCGGGCGCCCCCTCACAATGATACCTGTAGGTCGAGATGTAATAAAGGCCACTCACGCACCCACGCAAGGAGGCAAGCCGACCAAAAGCAGCCCTGTGTACTACTGCTTCGGCTCTTTGCGTCCGTGTGTGTACGGCACAACTACGCCTCTAATCCAATTCCCCTACGTATACCTCCATTTCGTTTGTGTTATCACTGCGAGGGTTGCGCAGCTCACCTGGGGTCTGCGTTTTAAATTATTCTTATCGCAATACTCTTTCGCCTGTGCACCATTGGTTAGCCCCTACCATGGTGCGCAGCGAGTTGTTCTTCGAAGTGGTGGATTTCGAACAACGTGCACACTTAGAGTGTTCTCATGCTCTGTGATTTCCAGAAATTTCCGACCAACAACGGCCACCTACTGCCATTTTCCCCTCCATAGCATGCAGCACAAGTAACGAGCAGAGCTGACAGTTCGGTAAACTGACCAGTAGAGCTAAGAAAAAACTCCCAGGGTGTTTCTTTTTCCTTTCTGTCTCCATGGCCGAGCGGCTTTTTCTTACCATAAAAATAGCGACGACTATAAAGTTTGAAAATTTCAAGAAAATAACAAGTACAGTGGTACGCAGTCTCCCATGAAGTATTCAGTCGACTGTTCTCTTATGGGCGGTACTGCAGAACTTTGACTTTGCTGCACTGTGTGGCCATTACACGCAATCAGTGTGTTGATGATTTCAAGGGCTACCTGTTAAGGTTTATTGTATAGCCACAAAATTAAAATTATTTTCCAACTGGTGCGCAAAAGACTGCTTCGGTAAAAGGCGGCTTCACGAAGGCCAGCGAGACCGTTCCAGTCGCTGCGTGCTTGCGAAGGCGCCCTCTGGATGCCGCAGTAAAGAGCACACAGATGAGCGTCTGGTGGCTCGACCGACTCAGTCACCGCTTGTCAAAGGGACTTGAATGAGGTATACCTAGGTGCCCACGGGGTCTGGATACGGGCTGGTGCTGTCGACGAGACTGTAGAAAGCACAAGAAATTAATCTGTTGAAGACTGATGAGCCACAATAATAATGATGTTAAACGCAGTGAGGCTTTCATACGGCACCATGCACCATTCCTATGATGTGGCATGAGAGCGGTCACTCGCGTCCTTAACCCGTTATAGGATAGTGGGACATAAAATGGAACTATGTGTCTCACGAAATCATAAAGTTAAAAGACTACAAAGTACTCATTAAAATTACTTCAGGGATAGAGAAGTGGAAGCATGCACTAGCTCTAAGGATGATGCCTTTTTCCAAGTAAAAGCTATCATATATGCTCTCCGGTGATAACTACGGCTTAGTGTGACACGTATCGTATATAAGGACGTATTCCGAAAGCATCAGCATCAACGCTTCCGTTCGTAGCTCAAGTGAAAATTTTGCAGCAAATCGAGGACAAGCTTTGTGAGCCGCATTTCAACCATGTTCACTGCTACTCTGCCGTCTATACTGAAACTGGTTGCGCAATAAATGCACGTATTAGTAGACTATCATGTTCACACGAGCGGTGCTCCAATGACACAAATTCCTCGTACGAGCAAATCTCGGATTTTGAGGAGTGCTTAATGGTGCTCTTGGCAGGTCTTTCCGCTTTCCATTTTGGCATAGAAGTTGATGTGGAAATATATTACTAATTACGAACAGGCATAAGCAATGCAAAACACGTACAAGCCCTGTATTGCACCAGTAAACCGTAACACAGCAAGAGCACAGATATCTTCATCAATTGCCAGAGGCAAGCTATGCTGTGCAAGCGCCCTTGTTGATTACTTTATAGTGGAATTCCTCGCGTTCTGTCATGCAGCCAGAAGCTTTGTTCTGACAGGCACTTGGTATTAAATGCTATAATACATCTGCCAGACTCCGCACAATGGCCAACCAATGCTGGACGGCATTGCATGCAAAGACAGTTTCGGGAGCTCCGGACATGCGTAGTGCCAGCGTCGTGCTAACATCGGAAGCACACAGCTGGCCTGATGAACTTCAAAGTCAACACTCGGTGTGCTTACAGCCTGCCATGCGAGATATCAGTAGACCAAGGGACAATGATTATATTTAAAGCTTTGCAATGTTCAGATGTTTCACAGGAAGGTCACAAAATTCGAATATTCATTTTTTTTTCGAGGGGGTCGGGTGGCACTTAACATCATAAATTTCATCCGCTCCACGCATCCTTTATTGTTCATCTGTCGAGCAAGCAGCAACTTCTGTACGCATCGCCTATCCTGAGCCGCGAAAAAAAACTTGCCAGGATAAGGTCGGAGGAGCCAAATTAGGATTCGAGTTGCAGTGGCGTTGCCGTGACCAGAGCCCGTCTAGTACTGGGATCAGTCAAAGAGATAAAGGTGTCTAATCTTACCAATCGACCAGCAGACCATTAGAAAGCATTCTTCGTAGCTCAGTTTGCATATTGGCATGTCTTGTGTTGGTATTGCGTAGACATCAATGCCAGATGCGCTGAGTTATCGAGTTACTGCTGAACCTAAGAACTTTCATGTGAAGTATCCTGCTACTTTGTTCGCTGCAGTGCTCACACAGCCTTCTTCAAACCTGGAAACGCCCGCCACTTACGCGTCGGTTGATAGTGACACGACTGCATCCTACACGGTTAGGTTGGATGATTACTTTCACATGCACGTCGACACCCAGTTTTACAGCTGCAGCTGTATGGCTTTTGTTCTGTGAGATCATGTCGGCTTCTTCGTCCCCATACAAAACCTGCGCAGCCACCCCACTAAACCGCAAGGTTATCCTGAGCACAAAAGGAAGTCATTCCCGCTTCGACCAACTCCATTGCTCCAGTATGGTCCGTCAACTTTCCCCACACGCGTGCAACACGACCTGTACGGAAACTGTACAATGGTCCCTTCCGCAAACAAGACCTTTTCGCGCTCTCATGGGGCGACCCTTTTACCGAGTTGCCCCTGTTGCTTGTGGTCAATAAAAAGTGAAGGGAGAAAAAAGGAAGGAAAATGTGCGCCGCCCACGGTAATTGCTACCTACTACCTGAAGCTCCCGAGATGTGCCTGGCGGGAATTAAAGGAGGGGAAAAAGACGAAGAGGGTAAGAACAGATAGGAGCGATAGCGAGGAAGGGCAGTAGGAGAATGGTATACACCATTTCCACATACGTGCGAACATTCACTCAAATGAAAAAGTAAGATCGCAACGAGCGGTGTCGGCCCTCCGGTTCAGGATCCTGTGATCTCTGTGTTCGGTACCTCGCGAGTCGAGTCGCGACAGAATCAAAAGGGTCCCGCGTGGCGCGACGTTTCGGCTACCGGAGAGCAAAATGAAAATACAGAGGAGTATGAGCGCTGAGCAGGAGCGGCTGCACCAGGTACAGCAGCAGCGCCAAGAGCTATTTATTGTGCAGGTGAAAAGCCAAGCTCAGTAAGAAACACTGCAACAGGTTCGGCGGTGGCGTGCGCTGTGGGCGAGGGGAAGACGGCACGGTCTTCGCCGCCAGTCCCGATGAGCGTGGTGGTTCCGCTCGGCCAGGCGGACAGCTTCTTCATTCAAGAACGAGGAGGAAAAGATGAAGCGAGGGAGGCGAGCCACCCTTGCCTACTCCGCCGTCAATGCTGCTTCGAGGCACCTGAGTGCCGGGGACTGCTGCCAGTCGCGCAGCGGCTGGCACACTTCGCTCATCCGCGGCGAGCTCTGTGGTAGTGGCTCCGTGCAGAGCGTGTGGTTGACACCCGGTTAGAACGTGCTGCGTTTTGCTCACGGGGATTCCCTAGCGAGATTACTTGGACTGAGCGGCGATGTCCTCCGCTCGAGCTGCATCGTTCGGATAGCTTCGGTGTTGTGATGTCGCGAACGTCTTCCCAACACGGCGTGTTGTCTTCTGACGAACAGAGAAGAAATAAAACACGCCCACGTGTCCTCGGTGCCTTCGATTGGTGACCCTGGATGAGCGAGACAAGACCCGGCAGCGGTTTGGCGACTCTGAGTCGCTTTTTTTGGATGTAGCCATATAAACAGGTGAGTTTCGACGACCCTGGGTTACACACTGTGTGGTACTCTTCAGCGTAACAGCGCAACTCTGCGATACGCGCCGTGATCCCAACTCAACAATAAACGCGTTTCATAATTGTGGCTGAAATTCTGGGATGAGACGTTGTCTTTTGCGTGGTCGAGTAAAACTAGAACCGGTCTACCTAACTGTGTACCTTTACAGGTTGTTTCAGGAAAGGCTGTCAGTAATTCTCAAAAATAGGTTTTTGGGGTAAAAATATGGCCTTTTCAGCATAGTATTACCAGCGTTGGAGGACACCAGAAAACCGGTGAATCAACTTAAGTAGTAAGCTGGTTAACAAATTTTTAATGATGAACTTTTTAACTAGTAGACTCAGGCGCCTATAGTTGCAATTAAAGGTTTGTAGCCGGACGTTAGTAATAGCCATAACCGTTTTTAGAATTTGAAAAGCATGATTGCCCTTGGCGCTGTGGCTCGACAAAATTTTGCTTTTTTGACTAATTACGTGCACTTTAAAGGATTTCTTTCCTACATGCTTTTCGAAAGCGTATCTGGGCACGATGCAGCCAGATTTTGCCTTGTAACAGCGCTGAGGGTAATTGAGTTTCGCTGAATTCGCTGAAGGCTTGGTTCCGCTGTAAACTTGTTTCGTTTTGCGTGCTTATTATCAGTGATCCTTGTCTTCTCTTTTTCATTAGGCACTTTAATTGTTGCAAATGCGAGCCCATTGAATAATGGAGCTGCGGCGTGTGGCTTGAATTGTTGGCAGCGGACCGGCTAGGGGTGAAGCCCCATTGACGTATAGTCGGAGCCGGTGAGTCAGCTCTTCAAAGCTGCTGCTTCATGTAGACATATGCTAATCATAGCATCTGCATACTGCTAAAAAATAGCGTTTGTTCTATTCTCAGTGCGAACAAATTACTGTTCTTCCTCGTGACATATATGCTATTGCAATAGGTCCATTGATTCTTTTGCAGTTTTATCAGACATAGACATTGGGCGCTACAGCGGAACACCGCTACAGCAAATACCACGACTGCGAAATTTCGACTTCACTAAATTATTACGAGTTCCGCATCAATTAACTGCATGCTATCATAATGCTAATAAAATGCAACTACTCATTTCCTAGTGAACAATTTCCGAACTAGTTTTCCTCTCGAACAAAGTTTGCGAAGTAAACCTGAAAATTAAAATTTATTTTGTGATGCAAGGAACGAACTTAAGGCTACTAATTGGTCTACTTTCACCTTTTCAAAGGTGCTTGCTTAGCAGCATATTCGGCAGCATAGTGGCTGATATTAAATGATGACACTGGCATGAGAAAATTTGCTCATGTTTTTGCTGCATGTCCTTCGATGGGGAAAAATTTTGGCGTTTCTGCGAATTTAACTCCAGCAAGATTTAAACTGCACCCATAACCAACGTCAGTTTCAAAGCATCGTTTTAGTGCTTCTTGATATCTGATAAACACCGACTTCTTCATAGGGTCCTCAGTTCATTTCGTTCCCCCTTTTGCGTTTGTAAACAACTCCTAGTAGACCACATTGCGTGCCTATATTATTTTAAAATATAAATAATACCACCTGGCACTTCTACAGTAAGGAGTGGTCGCCTGTGGTTTAGCCTGGCTGTTGCCGAAGAGACTAGAAGTTTCTTAAAATTCCTTTGGCCAGAATGAAACAGCTTTCCCGACTTCTCTCTCTGGAGGGTTCAAGGAGCGGGCAGATTATTTTGCACTGAAAACTCCGAATTTTTTATGTGTAGTGCTATTCTGTGCATGTCTGTAGATTTGCACGCGTGCATGCGTGTGTCACGCTGCAAATCAATATTAAGCATTTGTCAATGGCTGTTTACTCTAGCGTAGAATGACAGCCAGGGCCAGTATTCCAACTTCATTCACGGGGAAATTTTTTGCTCAGCTGCAGGAATGGCGTGACGTTTTAGGAGTGACGAGTGCGCGACTTTCTTCATGGTTTGCTCTGCGACAGACGGCGTTTGAATCAGACCTGCTCATGTGTAGGCCGCTACCTGCCTGTCAAAATACCGGTATCAACTGTATCAACCAAACCTTCCTGCTGCTGCAGAGTATGTTAGCCTGGACGTGCGGGGCACCTGCTTTCGCTGCCTTAAACAGCCAGTTCTGGAGAAGAAGGAGGAAGATGAGGAGGACGAGTATGAGGAACAGGAGGAGGAGGAGGAAAAGCTGTTATTAGAAAACTATAGTCTCGCCCTCTTGAGTGGAGGGCTCAGTCCAAGGCTGCTTGTGCCGCCGCGATCGTGCGTTCCCGCCAGAGCAGCTGCCGCTGCCTAAAAGAGTCGAAAAGTGAGTGATATGGAATTCATTATTGTTTCCGCAGCACGAAATGGCAGGATCTACAGAAAAGAGACGACGCAGGCTCCGTCGTCGCCCTTGCGCGATAACGTTAAAGGCTTCCGTTCACCCAAAAACCCGGCGTTGTCGTCGTCATCGACGACGGTGGCGTGAGCGCAATATTCCCAGAGAAGCAACCTAGGCGGGTTAACTAGGTCACGTGACTGAGAAATCATCAAAATCTGCCCACCGGCTAACTGCCCACCGTGGCAGGTGGCTGTGAAATTAATGATTGGATGCGAGTAAGTTGCTCGGGAAGAGCAACTTGGACCTCACAAGCCTCACAGGTGGCAGCATTTGACATCGCAGTGCAGTGGCGCATCCATCAACCTCGGCACCACTGCGCCAGGAGCGGCATGAGGACTCCCAGGGATCTATGAATGTAAAGTAAATAATGACGAATTCCTAAATATGGCAGAGCTTCAGTGTCTCGTTAAGATTTTTCTATTGTCCTCGCTTATTTGCGCGGCAGACACATGCCATATGGGCTAAGTTAAACATTGTGCACGGGTTTCGGGAAATCGATCTTGGGTGATGTGCAAACTTTGGAACTGGCCTCCCGGCAGAAATGTACCACAAGACACCTGGCTTGGGGACGTCGGTTCTCATTCCAGCCTCAAGACGGAGCCTGCATGCGAATGCACCTAAGCTACTTCAGCTCTGCATGCCACCCAGGAGGGCAAACGTAAATTTTGTTGGTGTGTTGACGCGTGAAATATTTTCTATCAATGCATATAGCTGACAGTGTCTTCTATCGAGTTTTTTGACGCGCAGGATACCTGGTGCACGGAGAGGTGAAATCTTGGCACTGCACCTCGAGCAAGGACATTGTGGCTCCGCTGGCATCTGCAGTGGTGGGGGCGGTGCCTCCACCCATGCTCACTGAGAGGCTGCAAATCCTACTATTTTTGGACGTACAGATCCCCAGAGCAGCGACCTTTTTTTGCCGGACATAGCGAGTCATCGAGGCATACCTCCACCATGTTTTCTTTTATAATGCCCACTGTTCACAGCGTGTTCATCATTGCCAATGTAAAGATTTGTTGTACAATAAAGCGTTTGTTAATACTGAGATGCTGATGCATTGCTCCTGTACAATGTTTGTTTTTCATCGCGTTCAATCCTTTTTCTGCGAGCATGAAAGGAGCCTTCATGATAGGGACGCCAAGTGTGATAAGTACTTCAATGAGTGAGGTTAGCAGATGCATTGAATATAATTTCAATGTGTAACAAGCAGTATCTCAAAGCTAAATCGTCCTTTTAAAGCTTGCCCATCACTCGTAGTACGCTCAGAGAACATCATTTACCAGTAACCACCATACCTGCATATTATCTGCTAGCTGGCCATCGTTTCCGCGTATAAAGGCACGAAAGACATTATGAGGAGGATACGATCTTCAGACTCAGTTTACTGCGCAGAGGTTGTCTCTCTCGCAAACGAGCCTGGAGACTCACTGCCTGTAAAAGCACCCAATACAGCAAACGCAGCAGGCAGAACTACAAGACGAGATAACTGCGAGTGAGCAGACGTAGAAAAAAAATACTTCATCATGCCTCCCTGCAATTTCTCCGCACAGCGACGCCGCGATTCGTAAGTGCCTACTACATGCACTTTCTCAATGACTCGCTAATTGGAATGAGTGTGATGCTATGGCTACAGCCACAAGCAGTCATGCAGAGTTCGGATCGCAGCTTTAGCGCGCTATTCACTTAGTATTTATTGCCGATTGCGAAAGGAATGCAGAACGAATGTTCAAGGCCCCGCCAGACACACTGGACATTTGAATATGGCGGCCGTAATAAAATTAGAGACGCGAAGCGCCGTAACGCGATCTCTTTCGGGTCTTTACTTTTGCTCGACTATAAATATTTCTGCGTCTACCGGTTTCGATGCCTAATTTCTTAGCAGAGCTTCAGTAGTGCCATCTCGCTAGCGTGCTTTGGCGTGCTGGTTGGTTGAGGCCTGTGCTTTAATCGCGTACAGCCCGCCCGCTGCGCTCGGAGACAAGCTCGTTATTCGCAAGGGCGGCTTTGCTGACGTCATGACCTCGCGTAGGCGCATCGCTGTCTCGAAGATCGCGCACGAGTCGGACGGCCGCACGCGATGAAGCTGAGCAGTCAGATCATCTAACGCAACAATTCACGCAATGAACATCCGCCAGAATGCGGCTATGCGGCTGCAAAACTTATCAAAAACTTCTTTAGAAAGGTGCGCTACTTTCGAGCCGTATGAGGATGAGCGCTAGCATGTGTTAACGAATCCCCGTCTGTCTGGCAGTTGCTAATCCTCCACTCTTTAAAAGCATATTTTATACTTGCGCTGGTTTCCCTTAAGCGCCCAAGAACCGAAAGTCATTGGTTTCCGCGCACATTTGTCCTGTTAGAGACGTATTACAAGGCACGAGGATGGCCTAAATGCATAAAACAACGGCTACATTAGACAGGGCTACGGTTCTACGCGGAAGAGTACAGTGGCGGGATGTTATCTTGGTCGTTGCACGTATATAGTGCAAGTTAACTGATTGGATTATGTGCGCAAGGCTCCTCGGGTAATGAATCCCAGAGCTGCAACGAAAGCGCATGTATTAACGACACTGACAGGCGTGACTGCAACGCCAATTGGCGCATCCTTTCCAGAGTTCCTGGGCCGCCAATTCGTGGGGCGTGTGTCAGCCTCTAACTTCACAGATTTCCACAGACAAGAGGTGTTCCGCAAGGATCAGTTCTCTCCCCTGTTCTTTTTAACATTTTTCTAAGCTCAATTCCATGCATTCAAAATGTGAAAACTTATGTGTACGCCGACGATATTGCATTTTTTGCATCAGCAGGTGGCATTCACACTCTTTATCGGACCCTGCAAAATTACCTCAATGTTCTTGACAACTGGCTAGGAAGAATTCATCTGTCCCTTAATGTGAAGAAATGCGCATTGTTAGTATTTCCAGTTTCTGTTCCTGTAAACATCTGCCTGGTCTATAGAAATAACATAATACCTCAAGTTCAGACGGTGAAGTATCTCGGTGTAATATACGACTCTACTCTCTCCTGGCGGCCACACATTGAGCAAGTTTCTGCAAAAGGAGTTCGGGCTATTGGCATCCTGCGCAGGCTTTGTAGTGCTAGGTCAGGCATGAGAAGGCATACGCTTCTGATGATTTATAAAATGTACGTCCGCCCAATTTTGGAGTTCGGGTGTGTTTTATTCTCAGGAGCTCCTGCCTATAAACTTCGCCCTCTTGTGCTTTTGGAGCGTGAGGCGTTGCGCCTTTGTCTGGGGCTTCCAAAATATGTCGCCAATGCTGTTCTGCACCTTGAGGCGCGAATGCCTTCGTTATCAGCTAGGTTTCGCCTTTTAACAGTTCAAACATTTTTAAAATTGTGCGACTCCCCTCTTTACGCTTCCAGTATAATATTTCTTAGTCAACCTTCCGCCTTTTTTAGTGCTGCCTGGTCTCAATTTCATACCCCGCAGATATGTTACGTGCAGTCCCTCCTTGATCGCATAAATATCCATTTCACTGATGTCCGCCAAATATATAACAACTCCTCATCTGTCCAGATTGAATTCGATGACATTTTTCCATCGAATGCAAAGCTGCAGCCCTTCCCGCTTCTTCAGGGTCTATTGCTGGACCACCTAAGGTCCTTTCCCTCTCATGTTCTTATTGCTACCGATGCCTCGCAGGATCGCGAAAAGGCAGGTGTGGGAATTTTTTCACCTTCACTGGATTGGTCTTTTTCTCTCCGTCTTCCTGACTTCACTCCAATTTTTCTGGCTGAATTATTAGCAGTAATCTTAGCCTTACGAAAATTAGAATCTACCGTTTCCCAGGTCGTGGTTATGACAGACTCTCTGTCCATTTGCTCTTCCTTATCCTCGCCCACTGACTCTCGGCCATTACGCCTCTTTAAGTTCCTGATTCCGCTGCATCTAAATTCGGTAAGGTTGCTTTGGGTACCAGGTCACATGGGCTTTCACTTAAATGAGGTTGCAGATTCCTTAGCAAGAGCCTCTCTCAGCGGCCCAATTGTTGCTGTCCTACCATCGTGTGCATATACAGCTGCGGTGAGGTTTCGCAGCTACACAATATTTCAGGAATTTGCTGCCTCGGCTCTTACATCGTCTCCCGAAAATCAGCATCTTCTGCATCCTTGGAGTAGCAAAGACTGGCGCTCACGCAGACTAGAGGTCTCTTTCACGCGCTTGCGTTGCCGGGTTCCCCTTCTAAATTTCTACCTTCACAGATCTGGCCTGGCAGCTTCCCCACTGTGCCCTTTTTGTGCCGAACCTGAGACAATAGATCACTTCCTGCTGTTCTGCCGCCGCTTTTCTCATTTGAGGAAGCGTCTTTTGCAAATTCCATTTCATCAACTGGGCTTGCCTGTGTCTTCCGCGGTTGTTCTTTCCATTGGCGCTTCTTTGCTTGGACGAAGCGACAGGAGTGTGCGCTCTGCTGTGCAAAATTTTCTTCAAGAAACGCACCGACTCCCATTCTAATTTCTTTTTCCTGATCTCTGTCAGTAAGACATTGCAACATTACAGGCACTGTGTACTATTATGCACATTAAGCAATTGTCCCGTCTTCGATCTCCAAGTTAACTGGACCCCTTTCCTTCCCTCTTCCAATCTATCAGACTACATACTATTTCCACTGCTTTTCCCGTCAAAAATTTCCTGTATCCAGTAATTAACCGCCTGTGTCTTGGCCACTCCCCCGTAGTGGGTATGTGCCAGCAACGTCTGAGGCCTTCCTTCCTTCCTTCTACCAAAAAAGACGCTGCACTTAATGACCGCTTCTGTCGTAAGCCATGCTGTGCACGGAAAGTAAAGCTATATACGCAAAGGTCTTGTATTCAGTCCCGAGGTGTCAGTTACTTTTTCTCTTTTACATTCACGATTCTTGCTTGGCCTCAGTCTACTCTCAAGAACGTGCTCTCCAGAACGTGTTTGCCATACCTAGGAACTGTCGTACTGTGTTCTATACCCAGCCGGCCGGTGAGATTACTGCGAAGGAACTCCTTTTGAGAAAGCCAGGCACCAGCGAAAAAGTGAAGTGCAGCATTAATCTAAACACCAGACTCACACCAGCGCCATTAACACGGAAGGCCAGTAATTCTAGTGCCACCTTTTAAAACACAGCAATGCCACTGGTTTGGTTTATGGTTTATGGAGGTTTAACGTCCCAAAGCGACTCCGGCTATGAGGGACACCGTAGTGAAGTTCTCCGGAAATTTCGACCACATGATTTTTCTTTAAGTGCACTGACATCGCACAGTACATGGGCCTCTGGAATTTCGCCTCCATCGAAAATCGACCGCCGCGGCCGGGAGCGAACCCGCGTCTCTCGGGCCAGCAGCCGAGCGCCATAACCAATGAGCCACAGAAATACCACATTGGCGGGTATCCTTACTAAAGTAGTGAAAAATCTCTTCGTTAAGGTTTTTAGGGATGTGTTTGGGAGAGATAACTTCAATTCTCCTAGGTCAGCTGTCCCTGGAAGAGAAGATGCTGCACTTCCCCGCTTGTACAGTCTGCAGACTAGAATCCTCATTATGTTGTGTATTGACTTAAGCCTCAAAACGCCAGACCTGAATTGCTTAAATTAGTAGTGCAATTTGTCCACATGGTTATAAGTATAGCAGACTTTCGGAGAAAACACCAACTGTATTGCGTGATAAACAGGAACCTTTCTACCTGTCTTGCAGACCCAGTGCACCGTCTCTTTGATTCGAATCGCTAATTCGCTATTGCTATGCAGGTTGCGTAGGTCCGGAGCTGAGTGACCTCTCGAAAGCACGCGAGCTACAAATGCTCCTGATCACAGGCAAAAAGAAAATTTAAAAGTGCACCGAATCCTGAAGCACCTAATCCACCGGAAGGGGTTTATTGCCAGTGGTTTTGCTTCTCGGCATCGCGGCAAAGATAAAGATGCGCTGTGCAAGACAGCCGCAATGAAGTGCTTTACGACATCGGGGAGTGTCGAGGAAGTCCACCCGGATGGCGCAAAGAAAATCTACGGTGGCCCGGTTGTCTATATATCGACACCGTAATCTGAGCGCATGTGAACCTTATGTACGGTTTCCGGTGCCAGCTGGACACGATGCTATCTCCATGATAAAGAGACTTTGTAGTACGGTTCAATGACTTCGAGTAGTTTCGTTTTCAAAGTAGGCACAATCAAAGCGGGGCCAAATGACAGACACCCGTGGGCAAGCTGCCGTGTCACCAACTTTATTCTTGATCTCTGGTTCGCAGCCGGCGAGGAGAAGGAGGAGGATTCTCGTACTGTGGTGGTTGTGGCGGCCTGGAACGCCAGGTGCAGTGGCGAGAATCTGCACTGCGAACCGCCTGTAAGAACCGTTCACTCGCCAATAATCTGATGGCGAAGCTACGCTAATTATCGATGAAATAAGATGTGCTCGCTACGAAGAATAATTGGAAGAAATCTCTGTACAGTGTCTTTTTACTTTAAGAAGGGCCTTGTGAATGCAGAGAGAAGGCTCGCCTTGCTTTTTTGTCTACACGAACTAGAATCCATACTTTAACCGCTCAAAGAAACAGGGACGCAGGGAAGAACGCTTTAAAACAGGAAGGAGTAAAAAAAAAAGGAGTAAGCTTGTCCCCTAGCGCACTTTATAAAAAGGAGTGCGCTAGAGGACAGCTTACTTCCTTCTTACTCCCATGTAGGCATATTCGAGTTTTGAGTTAAGGGACAGAACAAGGAGGGGTATTATCTTCTGGCGCGGTTAAAATATGCATTACAATTCGAGTCACCAACTAGCCCGCCTGTCAGCGTTAACTTTGTGTGCACGTAAGCCTTGCTCTCCCAGAGAATTTCGATCGCCCGACTTTAGCCTTTCCAGGCAGCTTCATGGACTGCAGTATCCCCATGCTGCATGGAAACCGTAAATGAATGGCACACTGCGCAAATGCAGTTGCCACGATGTTTCGAGAAAAGTGTGCCAGCGTTCGGATTTGCAGTAATACAAGGACAATTTTACGGAACCCTGCTTTCAAAGCTAGGCAGTCATCAAAATCGTAGCGCATGATTAAGCAAACATGCCCTCGCCTCCTTACTTAAAGGGAAGCTGAAACGGTTTTCAAATTGCATTAAACGCTGTGGTTGGGAAGAAGGGGTTTTGAAAATCATATGTGTAAATTTTTTCTCGATTCTGTTCGCAAAATTAGCCGCAATCCCTTGTTAAAAACCCGCTGCCGACATCAGATGACGGAACTGGCGGAAGTGACGCCATTCACGGGTGTTCTGCCGGCCGTCCTGCTCTGGTTGCTGCTTTTCGGCCTGCGCTTTGGTGAACGACGGATCCATAATTTGCAAAACGCAGTTCTCAAGTCAGCCGAAGCAACGCGCTACGCAGCAAGACAGTCGGTGCTGGCCGGAGATCCCCGTAGATGACGTCAGGCCAATCCCGGGCGTTCGCGGCGTTCGCTCGGCGCCTTGAGACGCTGGTGCCCGTTTTATTCCAAAAAACAGCTTTTTGCGTTCATTTCCGCCCTTTTCGAATGCGATATTCTTTTTCAGCGGACTAAAAACTATAAAATGCCGCATGGAACTCAATTTTCTCGAAAAGTGCTTCAGCTTCCCTTTAAGTTCATAGACCTTGGAATAAGCGCCTGTCATTTATGTTTGCACGTTCTATGATGACATGTCGTGAGTTCTTAGACGACAAGGATATCGCTTAAACAGTTAGAAAAAAAAAGCTCACGGCATATGTGAGCAGACCCTGTATACGCATAAAAACTTGTCGGCAAGATGCTCCAGCGGGGTGAACTCACGCTGCCGCATTGCACGCATAGCTTCTCCGAGTGGACGCTCCGTGTTGCGTCTGACAAGTACAGGAAGGGTCTTGCGAATGAAAAAAGGGGGTTTTATGTCTTCCGCATGCTGCGGTACCGCCATAGCTCGCCGACTGAAGCCCGTGGAATGGTGCCTTTTCGTTGGTGCCTGCACCTTCGCTGCGGAGGGTGATGTACATCAGGGGCAAAAGTAAAAGACCCCTTCTTCAACTTCCGACCCTTGCTACTATGCGTGGGGGCGCTGCCTGACTAAGCACTTGTGGTGTTGAGACCCGCGCGTAGTTGGCCCGTCTCGACCCCAGAAATGCTTTGTCAGGTGGCGCCCCTACGCACAGCGCCACAGGTCGGAACTTGGAGGGTTGGTCTCTTACTTTTGCCCGGTATGGTCCATACTCCCAAGTCCATGGGGATGAGCATGAGGGGGTGCCGCCTGGTCACGACACCCCCTTGCCGTGACCAAACGGCACAGCTCCACCCCGCTGTTCATGTGTACACGTTGAAGCAATATGTAAGAAAACATCCTTCCATATGTACAGCGCTAAAGACGGGACAGAAGAAACACACACGTCACACAACAGAGCGCTCTGTTTGCCTCTGCGGTCACTCGCTAAATCGCCATAGTTCCGCGCACTCAGCAGTCAACTTGATCCCTGCACCAACAATCGAGCCCCTCAATGCCATTATCTAACTCCTCGGTGACTTAACCCCAGAACCCCTTCCCTGCCCCCTGCACATGGGCCGTGGTCGCCCATTCCATCTCGTCGCTCAAGGGGCCGCTCGGAAGAAATATGAGGACAAGGGGAATGGACAAGGCGATAGAGAGGTTGAGGTAACTGACTCGGTGCCCATTTTGTTTTATGCCCGTTGTGCATGGCCGTAAAGAGGGGGGGGGGGGGGGGGTACAAAGGCTAGCACCACAGTAGTGGGGACAGCAGCATTAGAGGAGGCGCGGCGGGAGACCGCCTTCACCTCGATGACTGCCAGCGTCGCGGTCGCTCGGCCCTTAGCTCTGCGCACTTACGGCGAACAATGAGCGCTTGTTGACGAGGGTGATGGGCTCTTTCTTTGTCTGTTCGGTGCAGTTCTTAACGGTTGGCCGCTTTTTCTCTCCCTGAAACACCTCGGGGTTTGCGGCTCCACCAAGGGAATAATAATAATTGGTTTTTGGGGAAAGGAAATGGCGCAGTATCTGTCTCATATATCTTTGGACCCCTGAACCGCGCCGTAAGGGAAGGGATAAAGGAGGGAGTGAAAGAAGAAAGGAAGAATAGGTGCCGTAGTGGAGGGCTCCGGAATAATTTCGACCACCTGGGGATCTTTAACGTGCACTGACATCGCACAGCACACGGGCGCCTTAGCGTTTTTCCTCCATAAAAACGCAGCCGCCGCGGTCGGGTTCGAACCCGGGAACTCCGGATCAGTTCCTGATGTCATAGAGGGATCTTGTGATCATAAAATCCGGCAAAAAGGAAAGTTCACGAAATTAGTTATTGAAAAATGCGGCCCCAGAAGGTCCTCTTGTTTTCACGCTAGAAGCAGCTATTCGAGTTTTCCTTTCTTCAATGCTTTCCGGATACCATTGGTTTCACAAAAAAAAAAAACAGAAATCATCAGTAGTCCTGGATACCATTATCATTCATAGTTGGCTCTCGAATGACCGCCCTGAAAGAGTAATACCCCTGTCACACGGCGAGTTTCAATGGCCATCGAGTCGAGGGTCTTCGAAATTCTCAATCGCCATCGAACTGGAGGGAGTTGTGTCGCTGCTACAAGACAAATCTCAATGGCTATTGAAATGGTTCTCGTGTCTTACGCCAAGCTTCTCTGGCGCCACAATCGCTACTTTGGATTTTGCAGAAATAAAAATATTTGATAAATGTATACTAAATGCTGAACTACACGCATACGCGCATGTCGTTTAAAACCCTTTTAATTGCACGTACGCGACGGACAGATGCAGACACTGCTGTAGCCACTCTAATACAAGATGAGCCAAAACGAAGCCAGTCCAACTGCGTCGGAGCACTGCTTCGTCAGGCTTAAGACGTGGGAAATCGCCTTGACATCTGAAAAACAAGAGCTATTTGTCTCCTGAAACTTTATGCGAGGGTAAGAATGGGAAAATCGAAGGCGAATACAACAGCTTAGAGCGCGATATTGCTTTGAGGCATTAGCGACGAAGCTGTTATCGCTGTGAAGCGGGCTGGCAGGGTGCCGCCATGTTTGTCAACGCTAAGTACGCAAGCAGCGCAAATACCGCAACGCAAAATTAATGCACTTAACGCGCTTAAAACCAGTTGATAGAAGTTTAAAATTGTTGTACAGACTGCTCGCATTAAATTATAGGCAAATAAAGTTTGTTCTTGCTTTTGTACCGTGAATATGTCGTGTACGAAAGTGCGCTTGACGCCGCTCGAAGCAACGCTAGCAACCTTGGGCAGAGCTCGAGGGCCCTCGAAATCTCGGAGTTCCGCGCTGCTCCGTTGACTCGATAGACTATTGACTCGATGGTCATTGAAACTGCCCGTGTAGCAGCGCTCCATCGCCTTTGAGTCCATAAGCTATCGGTTGGAGGGCCTTTGAAATGCCCATGTGTCAGGGGTATAAATTGTGTCATTTGTGTGTTTTAAAGTCACGCAGCGACGCATGGGTTAACGAGGGACAGGCCGTAGCGGGGGGCTCAGGATTAAGTTAGACCCTTTGGTGTCCTTTAACATCTGCTTACATCGCACAACACACACGCGCCTTTTGCGTTTCGCTTCCATTGAAATGCGAGTGCCGCGGCCGGAATCGTACCCGTGATCTTGGGATCAACCACCGAACGTCAAAGCCACTGAGGCAGCGCGGCGCGTCGATAAGCTTAAAACCGCTTATGGACGGTTCCTTACGGGTTGTAATACGCCGGAATATTTACATAACGGCAATCTTATGCAAGAAGGACTGTTACAGCTTCGGCTCTCCCCACTGCGCCTTTCTCTTGCTCTTCGTCTGAAGCAAATGCGATTATCCATTCTTCGACCAGCCTGCGTTTTTTCTGTCTTGCATGAGCTAAAAGAAGAAAACGGCGGTGTATGTAGGCAAACTATGAATATGGAAGGCAAGATTCACTGTGAGCAAAATCAGTGCCATAAATGTACAGCGCTGGAATTGTATTTTTCTTTGTCTCTGCCCCTATTTGCTTTCAGGGCTCATATAACTATCAATACAGGCATTCTTGAAATATAGGTATGCATGCTGTCGTTGGCGTGGCTAGCTAACGGTTGAAGCAAAGTTGAGGCGCCTGATCAGATGAGGTGTGGCTTGACCACGCCGTCTCACTAAATGGAACCCACTGTCGTGTTCGCCTTCAAAATTAATTTTTTAAAATCAACTCTTCATGTGCGTACTTACGCCTCCGAATGACAAGCGACCTAATTAAGCACTGAGTCGGCTTGACGGAGCCCTTTTCAAATTCCAAATCGCTCTTCGCTTTGCATTGTGTTCTATTTATGCAAGGGGAGATATGCTGCAACTTCTGCACTTCGGTCCTTTTCCTGAAATGCAGTTCAACAGCAATAAAAGTTTATTTACCTTACATATGACATTTCGACGCTGGCGAAGAGTATACATATGCAGTGGTGCATCACAGAAAGCTTGCCGCATACAAGCATATAGCTTGTATGCGGTTTAAAGCAATAAAAAAGCGAGTATGACGCCCCAAAGCAAGCAAGCCATCCATGCATTAGAGCGGCACCCAGCTCGCGAAACCGCCCGCGAAAATCCGAAAAAGAAACACCTCTCGGACTGAGTCGACGTGATGCGATGAGGGCGGTGAAGCTGCGGAGAATGCCTTTGTCGATGACACGTTCCCGCCAATACGACTTCCTGCAGCCGTCACCTCGACGACGGGGCCTTCTCCACTATGGCCAGGTGCCTTCGGCCCTTCCCTGACTAGGCTGCAGGGCTGGGCGCTCCGCGGCCCTTCGGCGCTCCACGAGGAACATCACTCTGTAAAACTTCGCTCGAGCGTCGGCGTGTGTGTGGGCGCGGTTAATACCCGCGGTTTAATAGCTAGGCCATTTTTGTTTCTCGTGTGTTCATTTCTTTTTTTTTTTTACAAGTCTGCTCCTCTTCGCAGTAATGGTTCGCCTTCTGAACCTGGAAGAGTGAGCCCATGAGGGTGCAGCCGTATAGCGGTATGCTTTTGCGGGACCTCGCTCGATTCTGGTCCGCAGCTCTCACTGACGCACGTGCACCGCTGGAAGCCACACCAAGCCACACGGGTCCCTAGCCCTCGGTGTTTGTAGGAAGAGCTGACCGGCCGCCGGTTTTTGAAGGCGTGTTTCGCGCCCATAGGCGGAGACGTGTACTCCCTCCCACCGCTGACGCCCAACTGAGAGCTTCTCAATGCGCCGTGCATTCTTGGGAAGAGAGTGACCAGCCCCTTCTTTGAGTGCGTGTATTCGGAGTTGCTTTTGGCGATATGACGCTTCTGGTGGCGGAGTTGATTGATGGAACGGGCTGGGAAGCGTGCCCACGCTCGTTTTGTTGTTTATCCTTGCGATGCGATGGTTTTTGCTTCCAAATGAGGGCGTATTTGATTCCTGGCGGAAAAAAATACATACCGCAGGACTCAACTATCCAATGTTCAGTGATCACTTACCAGCTCCTTGAGAATATTTGAAGTCTCGGAAGCACTGCGCCTCCTTTGTTCGCAATGAAGCTGCGTCATCAACATCACTAAGGGCTTCGCTTAGATAGCGCGTAAGCTGCTCTCAGTCCTGCTTAGTATCTTAAGCGTTTGTATGGATTATTAGTTATTCTCACTGCCTACGTATTCTGCGTACATAGATTGGCTGTCTAAATGTGCAGTGACGTGCACCGTTCTAGTCTTTGCGGCTTTCAAAATCCTTTACATTTTTTTGCGTAGTTGTCGCTCTGTTCTGCCATGGAGCCAAGTCCAGCCCTAGGAATATATCTGGCAAGGGAATCTGCGCTGCACAGCGTAAGGTATAGCTACCGAATGTTCATGCTCGTAGGATGTGCAGTGGGCTTTGCTCTCTATTGCCAGCACTCCAAATGTCTCTAGACTTAATCGATTGGTCGCCTTCGTCTTCCCAGATATTAGAGTTGCAAGCGCATTAAAAGAAGGCCACTAGGTGACCAAGTCGCAATCCCCATACCTTTCTAAGAAGTTTGTTTTTGCCCTTTTCACTTTTTCCCCTTCATGCCTCCCCTCACGGCGGGGTTCAGGTGTCCACTCAGTGAGGGACACTTACCACAATCCTCTCCTTCACCTCATAACCTGCTCCTACCAGTTCGGTTAGCGTTGTCGGTTGCATAATCTCGTTTCGCAATGCTTCATCATCTTTTGTTTGAAAATGCTCTACAAACCTTTACGTCGCTATTTAACTGAACCGGACAGGCAATGCAAATGCTCAGTACGAAATTTCCTCACAAAACAGGTGTCATTGATATCATGCTAGCCAGAAAAGCAGGGGCTCATTAGGAGCAACCGAGTTAGCCCTACGGCCTGTTGCTGCAGAGCAGGTAGGTCAACTGTTGAATTGCCGACCGTGGCAGTTGTATGAGTGGAGGCGAAACGTGAAACGCCCTTGCACTGTGATTTTGCAGGCCTTTACCAGGCTGGTCGGAAACAAAACACAGGCCCTATGGGCCCGCCATATATTGATATGACACGGTGCTCTTTTGCAACGCAATAATGAATTGCTTTAAACGTAGTGGATCATTAGCGGCCTTCTTTTACCGATTTCCTGCGGATAGTTTTCTGACACTAGATTATGCAATTCGAGTTTGTTTCCATTCGCATCACACGTAGTCGTTTGCATAGCGATAGCATAAATCATACCAGAGCGGAAAAACCATGCCTTCAGTAACAAAGTAATGAGTATAAAGAAACAGGGCAGTGTGTTTCATATATACCGTTACGAGCAGTATTCAGGATTAAGGTCGTGGTTGACCGAACATTTTTGCTAGTCTGTTCTATTTTTTTTTTAGATTTCACTGAGTAACGCATGACTGGTCCGTCTTCAAGGCGGCTGAGTGGAATTCTATGAGCGTATTATTTTCTCTTATTTTTGAATTGTATAGCTGTCACGAATCCGTTTTCAGCCTCTCGAAGATGTCTCATGAGAGGGAGGCCACTCGAAATCAGTGCCTGTGGTGGTTGCCTCTTGTTAAAATATAAAAAAGCGCTTTTAGTCTATCAAGAAGAAAAAAAAAGGGAAAGAAAGCGAGAGAGAGAAAGAAAAACAACGCAATAACAGAATTAAACTGGAAAACCCTACCGGCAGCTTTGATGAGCTCGTAATACTGGTAGCCGTGGAAGCAGGACCCATGAAAACCAGTTTAGAAGAGAGATCACGAATATACTACACAGCTAGCCGACCGGTCAGATTTCCATTCGCTAAGGACCAAACCGAAAGAAAGCCTTCATTAAAGTTGTATCCCGAGGCGCCGCAAAACTGTGTCGCAATGATTGATCCCCACCGTCGTGATCTTATCACGGTGCGTAAACCGGCCACGAAGGCGCTGCTATACGGGTCGCAGTTGGCAGTTCCCGCACCTCTTCGTAGGCCACTGAATCCTCACTGCCTCCCGTCCTATAGGGTACGACAAAACAGCACACGATTGAAGAGTATATACGCGGCCAAAAAGCATATACACAAAGCAGCGTGGCGTCGCTGTGCTCTTCTGTATACGTGCTGTCTCGTCGCAGTGCTGTTTTGTCGCTGCAGTGTTCTGACGGGTGCTGTTTTTTGGTGCGCTGTTTTGTCAGCATGATACTTTTTTTCATTTTGCTGTTTTAACACCATCGCGCTTCTGACGTGCGCCGTTTTGTCTGGGTATCGGGGACTCTCTGACACTGATATCCCGGTAAGGCATTCGCTCCTTTAGAGCGAAAACTGGAAGTGATCACACGGTGTACGTTGATAGTGCGCGCACTATCTCTTCCTGGATGTCGACGAGGCAGCTGTGCTTCCTGAGTAGCCGCACCACTTCCTCGTGGGCCTCGGCCATCTCCTTGTGCAGGGAAGAGTAGGCGCACTGCCAGAGAGGCACAAGAGAAAGGGGTCGGGGGTGAGCACTTCGCGGTCACGGATAGAGGTCACGGACAGAGGTCACAGATATAGTTGGTTAAGGAAAATGGAGGTCAGCCGCGTGATGAGTACAAAGCCGCTTCATGGTGTCCTTTGGTAGTGCTGACAGCAGTTAGCGCTGCGCAGCGGCAGATTCAAACGAAAAATAAAACATCAAATTTGCTGTGCGAAACATGAACGCCGTTGGTTGTTACGAAACCAGCACACAAAGAACCGCACCGGTCAGCGAGCTCAAAAGAATTACAAGTGAAGCAGCCCGTTCGGCTGGCAACACTTCACAGATAGCTGAAACATTCCAGTTTTGATACTGAGCGGTAAGAGCTCTCGAAATGACAGTACTGTACAGGTTACTCGATTGATGCTCGTTATGGACACGCTAGCGGGCGAGCCTCGCTTCCATCCACTGTGAACAAAAACGAAACTATGAAACCGCAAGAAAGGCATGAGTTTGTTGGCTCAGTAAAGACAAACATGTCCGCGAAGAGGACAGCGTAGTAGCCCGCAGCGCAGGTAGTCTTAATCGTGTTTACATAAAACCAGATTTTCCACAAGACCTTTACGTGAGCGATGGCGATCGACGGCGCACTGAAGAAAGGCCAGAGTGAAGGGCGAGCGCTATCGATACGATTCATTGAAGGGCCGCACGTCGGTGCCTCCTCCTTCCGTGTCAAAGCCAGGAACCGCCGCTTCCTGTTCCCGTGCGAGCACGGGGAAGCGTGCGCTGCTGGTTCGAGTGGTTGTCAATCCACGACGACGCGTTTCTTCGTGCGTGGGCTTTCCTTCTTCCCGTACCACTAAGGTACTAAGGTCCTCGAGGAAGAGCCATACTGGCCGCTTCGTTTCGGAGCAAGCCAAAATCAGTGCTGTCGTCCTGTTCTACGCAGTCTAAGCCGAACTGCTTTTTTATTTGCCTCTGGCCGAAGACGCGCGAACTACGTCTGGCTTAGGCACGCGAACGAGGGCTTTACAGCGACGTCATTATTTATGACATGTTCTTTTCCTTTTTTGTTTCTTTCCTATCATCCTTTTTCTTGCGCATTGGTGCGCAGCTAGACAAGAATTTATGCTCTCTGCCCTCACAGGCTAATCCCGGCGCACTGCGTTGTGTCGTTGTGTATGCAGAAGCAGCCGCGGACTCTCCCGCCTCCCTTGATGCTGCTCTTCAATGGGCCGCTTTATATCTCGCCCTGCCGTTGCCCTAAATCTTGTGTCTGCGGTAGGGTGGCCGCCTGTCAGTGTTCCGTGAGCGATGGAGATTGCAGGGCGGGCTTGTTGTTGCGGCCAAAGTGTGGGCAGCCCGCGCACTGTGGCCCGGAACGCAGGCAAATGTGCGGCTTGTTGATCCGGCGAACGCAGGTCTTCGCACTGCCCAGATTTATGTATACGCTCGACTGTACTTAGAATCACCGTTCGAGGAGTTGCTGAGGCAGCTCCCGCACAGCCGTTACTGACAACGTGCGCCTAAATATAGTAGTTGGCACGTGGCCCGGCCTGCATTTCTCCTTGGCCGCATGCAGCAAGACGCTGCGCCAACAACAATGTCTCACATCGGAATGTTGCCCAGCTGATCCATCATGGCTCCGGAAACGCTTTACTTCCCGCAAGAATCTGATGAAATAACGGCTTTAGAATCTAGAAATGGGCGTAGTCAGCGGCGTACAACGTCATGTCAAAACAGTTTTATGGCATCCCTCCGAGTTGCAGAGGCTTGTACCAAGAGCCTCTGCACACGTCATCACAAAGACCGGCCAGACAATGGAGCAGTGCACTTTTCGGTGATTTCGACATCAATCGGCGCCGATGTGACTTGTGGCCATGCGGCTACGGAGCTTGCCAGTTTGGAACCAAGCCACCACCTTTGTTTCAAAACCTGAGCACTGGGAGGCCTCGCTGTCCTGCTCAAGCTTTCAGGACCGAAGACAGCTGGTTCAACGGAAGCAGCATACAGCTAAGGCCGTATAGTTGCTCTGGAGTAACGGCCCCTTCCAGTTCCTCTCCCAAAATGTTTTTCGCCATCATCATCAAAATGCCGGCAGTGTTTTCCGGATGTGTCATTGCGGTCACGACGTCGCATCAAGATAAAGCAAAGCAAGCATTAATCGGTTGCGTAGTTTAATACTTAAAGCGTTAATAAATTTTCTGCTCCTCGATTCATCTTGTGTATCTGTTTTCTTTTTCTTTTTAAGCAGCTGAAAAGCAGGTTTGGAAAAAGAAATGATCGAGACTGGAGACACGGCCCTGATGTAATGTCTCGACGAGGGGATCTTATATCCTCCGGCTACCGGTCACTACTTTGATGTACCCGAGGGTTAACGACCGTATGTTTTTCTTTACTGAAATTATTCCCCACCATTCGCTTCTCTGTAATCACATGCCGCAAGCCGCATGCTGCATTAGATAAACTGCGAGTGCCAGACGCGCAATCAACCAGTGATGGAAGGCGATCCTTACCTGCAGTCACACCCTTCCTTCATCTTTTTAAGACACCAACGAAACAGAGCCGAATTTTAACATTCTATTTTTTAGCTCACTGTGCATCGCCCGTTGCTAGCTCTAAGTACATGAACTTTTGTCCTTTAGCTCCTACGCTGTTTGCTTCTGTCCTATAACGTACGTGCTATCTTCTGCTGAAAATATTCGCCACGCGTCGCTGCACACATCCGTACTCTCGTCAAAGCAGTAACTGGGGTCTGTCAGTGCGTGGCAAATTTCAGGAAAAAAAGGGGGCAAAATGTAGTGGGACCGGTGCACTTGCTCCGCTAGAGAGCGAGTACATCTTCGAATGACCAGAGTTTATCCATAATAACGGTTTGGGACCGGAGAGTAAATGCGGTAATTGAAAACCACATAAACGCTCGGAATTTTTTAAGCATCGTTCACGTCTTGGCGTTAGCTTGGAATTACGTTACTGAAATTTTAGGCTTCAGCCCACCAGTAAAAAAATCATGCCCAATGCAGCATGTTCACCCGTCACGGCATAATAAAAATAACCATCGCTGATTGAGCATGGAATACAATTTCACATGCCGCTTTTGGACAGGTTCTGTGGCGGTTGATAATGAGCCCAACCCCGCAGTCATGGCTCGGTGAGCTGATGGTGCTCGCTCGGCGCGCGGTGCATGTCGGGAGACAGAATGTGGAGTGCATGCTTGCAATTCTCACTGCTGGCAGTGCATGCAGTGGTCTTTGAAGACTGCGAGTAAATATAGCACACGCTGTCTGGTATTCAAATCTTTATGACGCGGTGGCACTGATCTTTAGATTAGCGCCCATGGTCTCAGTCATTCTTTTTTGGCAGCGATACATACCTGCCTCCTCACGGTTTCTCCGACCGTAGAGGAAACCAAAGCGATGTTTTTGCTGAAGCGAAGTAACCACACGGTGAATACTACGGACAGCTTTATTAACTCAAGTTTAAAGAAACTAAAGTTTGAATACCTTGACAAAATGCCCTAAAATGCCACGAAACCAACAAAAAGATTTAAAGAAAAAGATCAAGAGATGAACAATTTTCTTAGCCCCCGGCTCAGCATGTTTCATTATGTCGAAAGCGGGGACAAGCAGGGGTAGACAAACCCATTTCTCAGCTATAAATTGGTCGTTATCATCGCCTAATCGCTGCGAACCAGACATAAGTCGGCGGCCTTGCTCCGCCGCGACCTGTGTGGGAAGGAATTCTTGCTGCCAGACTGTACGCGTGCGCGTTTTAATTAATATACCTGCGGACAATCATGTAGCGTGCTTACACGCTGTTATTTATGCAACGTATTTTACGATTCCGCAGAGTAAATTTGCACTGTTGTTTCCCTTTTGCAGGCAGCGAACAACCGCCAATCTTTACTCTTACGTAGTGCCCTCCCGGGAGCCTGCAGAACTTAACTGCACTAATGTAGCTCGCGAATTACTCGACTTAAAGTTCGTGATTACGGATGAGAAAAGAATTTTTTCGGTTTCTATGTTGAGAAATTCCAAATTATGTTGAAAAAAAAAGCAACCGTGCCAAAAAGAACAGAGAGAAGTGAGCTGGCTGCGCATGCGATGGCGTGGACAAAGCTGTTGCAGAAACACAGCACAACGGGCTAAATAACGTGGGGCAGCCTCGTTACCTTCCCCCCCCCCCCCCCCCCGGCATGCGGCAACATTAGCCGACAGGACTTGTACAAACGGTTGACGGCTGCTCTTTCCTGATTTCGTGAGCTCCCTGGTTCCTCCTTGTTCTCCGATGCCCGTACACTCTAAACAGAAAGGAGTAAAAAGGGAGTAATCTGTCCTCTATAGATCACACCCTTTTATAGAAGGGAGTGCGCTAGAGCGGACAGCTTACTCTCCTTTTACTCTGAAATAGGCGTATTCCTGTTTAGTGTGATAAGTTGTCAGATCCCCGTTGTCTCCGGTCGCGGCTGTAGATTCCTTCTTAAAACTTTGAAAAGCGAGAAAGAAAGAACTCAAGGGGCGTCGTTTACAGCGAACAAAGACGCTGTAAACATGCACAGTGTGACAAACTTTCACTTTGTTACGTTTGAATCATTTGCAACGTTTTGTGCCAGAGGCCTGTGTCCGGCAGTGAGTGTTGTGAGGATGATGGTGATGATGACACCAGTGAGTTGGCGCCATATGTGACGCTTTCTTCCCTGACCGATTTCCTTCTTTCATAGACATTTGTCAACCCAGTCTTTGATGCCATGGACCATTGCCAACTAGTAACACTTGCTTACAGCTACAAGCCATTACAGTTACATTGGTAAAGTTACAGCTACATTGTAAGCGGGAACTACAAATATATCGCAGGGGCGAGAAAAAGATGAAATGGAAGAAGAATCGTTTTGGCAATACGGACCCACTGCAGGACCGGACAAGACAAGCAAACTATTTCAAAAGTCTTATCGTCAAATATCGCTATGGTAACTTTGGTGGATGACGGCAGCAAACACCTTGTGGCATGAAGCAATGTTTTCTTTACTGGAAAAAACACCAAGAAAAAAAGTAACAACGGAGGCCAATAGAGGACGACCACATTGAAAAATGCCATAAGAGTGTGGCACCGCACAGCAAAAAATAGAAATAGACGAAAAACTGCTAATGAAACGCGACATCACGCTTACGACAGGGAAGCAAGTATCGAAATTGTTCTAGCAAAACATGCTCTAACGGCTCCGATGCGCGCAAAATTTCGTCTAACGGTTCAAAACGACGCTCAAGTTAAAAACAAAGAAAAATTCTGCGCTGCAATCTACAATTATCAATCTACGTTAAAGAAACGCACTGCAATAAAATAAAGATGCGCATGCCTTCCCGCGCGGTGTCCTCCCTGCGTAAGCGGTACCGGATCCTGTTCACGGTGCCCGCACGCGACACTAATTATACCATACCACTTTTGTTGTTTGCTTGCTACATGGACAGCATAGCAAGCCCTGCATATTCATGCCCTCCAACAGACAAGGTTCGCGAAGCTGCTTTGCTACAGTTGCGTGTATACCGGACACGTTCCTTGGAGGCGCGGTGGACAGACACCCACAGAACCGCCGCGGACGATGAATTATGCGCTATCCTATAGAATGTCGCGATGCGCTACCGGAATTACCATGATGCGGTTCTCGCACATGATCAATGGTGCGTTAAACGCGGCCCCAATCACACGGCAGCTTCGCCGCCTCTCGACCTCCCACCGGAAAATTACTGTTCCCGAGGGACATTATTCACTAATTGACGAGAGTTTCGCGTCATCTCGCGCCGCTATCTGCGAATCGGAAGTGTTTCAGCTCTTCCGCCGGCAGTCCTACGCGATGGACCAGCGATGTTCGCGTGCATGGAAGGGCGACCGATTGCCGTTAGGATGAAGATGGGTGAGTAATTTCACTTATCCTGCTCGGAGAGCCTAGCATACAATGGAAAAAAAAGCAAGAAGGTCGCAATTGCAAGCACTGGAGATTTAATTCCGTGGTTCGTAGCCTTTTCGCCAGAATTTATGCAGAGGCCAAGGAATAATGTACGGTCGCCCTGTGGAGTATAGAGCGGAGATTGATGGCCTTAGCGGTAGTGTTGGTTCCGATCTATCACGTATACATTCTAGCGCGATTTGTAGGTGATCACTTCAGACTTAACTTACGCAAATTAAACTGCTATAATACAGTTTATTTTCGCAAGAACGCTGCTTGCTTTCGCTTAGCTAGCCGAAAGATTCCTTGATCGTGTGCAGTCATGTTTGTTGCGGTCTAAGTGAACATTACGCCAGAAAAAAATTCCTTGGTTAGTATCACCCGGAACGAATGTGATACCTTCAAATCGCGCGAGACAGTGAGTTGGTTGCATGCAGTTCTTCAGCGCTAGCGCAAGCGGGTTAGGCTTCTTAAACGTGTGTCTTCGCCCGTGTTTTACTACATGCTTATGTGCTATGACACCGCAATGAAGCGCAATGAATATTTTAGCTTTCAGCTATACTATACAACTAGCGAGGCTTAGGTTTCTGTGTGAAGAGGACAGCAAATTATGCATTCGTAAACCGTTTGCAGACGAATATTTTGCTGTTCAGAAGAAAAATTCGGCATGTTAAAAGATTCATATCGGCCCCATAATACATTCACTGCTCCTAATTAATCTTTAGCACTTATCCCACCTTGAAGATCCAGGCTCCACGCGCAAATTCTGGATCGTTTTCGCTGTGATATCCTGTTCTTTATTGAAGGAAGCATGTGCGAATCGTCATTGCTTCCGAGTACAAGCCGCCGACGTCTCGCACTCTGACTTTTTTCTTTTTATGGGGAGATTTTTGATGGCATATTCGATGCATTGCCCGCTTTCTATGCACATGATATTGAGGGTGAGCCAGGACCCTACCGTAAGCATGGCTCAATCCCTACGTTCAGAGGATGAAAGAGCCCGGTCAGGCAAATAAATGTTCGCATCTAGCCTGACCACGGGACGATGATGTAAATGTTCAAGATAAACCAATAAAAAAATTGACAGGTCAGTTACCACTGGTTAACATGAGATTCAGCGACAGCTGTTAAGGTATTTTTATTTTACGATATGTTGAGGTAGAAAATATGAGAGTGACCTCGCATCTGTATAGTTATGAGGCGCTCTTTTTAGTGTTTCGCATATAGTCGTTTTTCGTCTAGGTCTGCTCTCCAGTCCGCCGCTCTAGAAGCGCAGCGCCCTCATCTGGATGCCAGCACATGCCGCCTCCCTGGCAGCGAGGAGGCTCGTTGATAAGCCTGAGGTCCCACATTCCTGGCAGTAGGAGTCGAGCCCGCTCTACGGGCCGGGGAGCGCCTTCTCTTCTTCCGTGATGTCCCCACGTACTACGGGGCCAACGACGAGAGCACGCACCCCCCAGCCCCATCCCTCACCATAGCGCAGGCCACACACTGGCGACGACTACAAATTCGGACTGCACCATACCCCAAAAAGAATACATGCCCGATACCGAGACCAATTCTCCTCCTCATGCAAACTTTGAGGGAAAACCAGACTTCTTACACACCCTCCTCACATGCACCACCTTCCCTCATCCCCATCACTGACCGTGGCGGTGTATTACTAGGAGACTATCCTGACCAACACTTCCGCTCAAGACCAGCGCCGGATCATCTACAGTGCTATGAGAAGGATTGCACTCCAAGGGCTATCCTTCGCATTGTAGGGGTGCCTCATCACAGTGAGGGAGTACACAAGTGCCATTTAGGGTGCTTCGCCCCCACTATTTATATCATTCGCAATAAAAATTTCTACCACCACCGGTGATGATCTTCTCCTCGGGAGGCGCGTTTCGCAGAATATGCCGCACGTAGAGCGTTGTGCATTCCTCCGTTATCACCATGCTCTTCCTCCTCCTTCCACGGTGACCACGTTCCGGATCGTTACCATGGTACGCCTTCCTGCACTCTTGCCATAACCTCATCCTCTCACCGTACCCTCCTTCCACGGCAAGCGTCCTTCTCCTTCTAGGATAACTACACTCCGGTTGGTTCCCACGGCAACCGCGTACCAGTTGCGCCTTTTCACGCCCTCGTCATACCTTCTCCTTCCAAGGTAATATAATCCTCCTGTTGGGGATTTCTCCGCTCTCGTCACACCCTTCTCCTTCCACGGTAACCACCTTCCGGGCGTTTACCTTTGTAACCATCTCCTCGTTACGCTTTCCTACGCTCTTGCCGTGAAGCCTCCTCCTATGGTAACTCTCCTCGTCCTTCCAGGGTAACTACCCTCCTGGTGGTTTCCATGGCAACCGCGGACCGATTTCACTTCCTTACTCTCTCACCATTCCATCCTTCCAGGGTAACCATATTCCAGTTGAGCATTCCTCCGCTCTCCCGATACCCTCCTCTTTCCACGGCAACCACATCCCGGATGATTCCTGTGGTAACCACCCACCGGTTACGCCGACAGTGACATACAAAGACATCCTACGACGAGGCGAAACCCAGGAACGGGCTCTTAACAGCTGTCGCTCTAAAGAACGGTGCGGGAAGCGCACATTTTGAGTACCTTGCTGCGTAATCTTACTACTTCTCTTGATAGCTGACTACAGCCAAATGCATATGAACGAGGCCAACCCCCCCCCCCCCTCCCCCCCGTATATCTCCCGGTTGGACGAGGAAGCAATAAAAGCGGAACGCTCTAAGGCCTTATTCTCTTTCCGCGTTCTGAAATGCATATCGCAATTCCGGCCACCCGTCCACCTGCCTCAGAATTACAGCACATATTAATGACCCTTACTTAGGATCATTGTTAGGTGCGCATTCACAACAGCCGAAAAGTCCCGCGCAATTCTTAACCGTTCCGGCAGTGCCACCCTCGAGTCCTCATACCCACAGGCGTTTTCTTACACGTAATGATCATTGGTTCAAGACGTCACGGTGTCCATGCAGGCGATGGCCGGCAATGGTTAAATGCTAGTTGTTTTCCTGACTGTTGATCGCGAACAGAGTAGAGATGCTATTAAGGCAGACTTTCCGGGAGCACGATTCCGTGCCCTCTTCGTTGTGTGTGGTCCTTCGGAACATGCGGAGGCCATATCAGTTCCTCGTTGTATGTCCGTGACGCAGTAATGCTGCTGAGTGTCGGAATGGAGAGGTGTTCTGAAGGGCACATTCCAGAGCCGCGCCGCTTGACACTGCCAGCAGCTCTGCGAGCGAAAGTACCACTGTTATGAGGCTAACGCTTCCGGCACGACGGCTTTGAGTCTGCGCCGAATAACAGTTCTGCTGGCTATTTGTCGGTCATTATGCGTGTTAAAGGGTTCAGAGCAAAGAAACGCGAAATAACATATGACTGCGAAGGAAATGGTATAGTATATTTTATTATTAGCATCTCAAGGTTGATGCTTTCTTTGATTTTTGAAAAAAATTTTCGACACTCCTATACGGCCTAAACTCCTTTTCTGGAAATGATGTTTCGAAATATACCGCCAGCATTGGAGCTGGCTGTCCACGTACTTACGCGCAAGCGCAGTTCCTTGCAGTGTGGGTTATATACGCAAGAGGGAGAGAGAGAGAGAGAATGGAGAAAACTGAAGACTCAAGTAACCTAAAGTAAAGAAACTTGCTATCGCAAATAGTGTTGGTATCGGCACCGCAGTTGTCACTTGTTGATTTCACCCAAACGTGTCGAACCTTTGTTGACCTTCGGGCGCACATCGACGGTCGCCATGGCGAACAAATAGAGAAGCCTCCTCTCATTTTGAACCGAGAGACATAGGCGAGCAGCCTGGAAAGTGAGATGTAGGTGTAAAAAGTTTACCGCAAGGAAGCAAGCTTGAACGACTAATCGTCGCTTGCGACGTTGAGGGAACTTCCTGCAGTTTTTTCGCAGTGGCACTGAAAGCCTGAAAGTGATATCTGGCCTCTCGAAAACGGCAGCCATCCGCTTCAAAAGCTGTACACTTACACTTTGTTTAAATCACCGCAGGCGAGAGTTGGCTAACAAAGTGTTTAGACACCGGCGCTTATACCTCCTAGAAAACATGCTAATGGGCTGCTCCGCGAGCTCTTGTTTCTGTTAATGAGCACAGCGTTTCTTATTACGCATTCCAAATCAGAGTGCTTTAAAAGGGAAGAACAGAGAGAGGAGATATGAAGGGAAAAGAAGGACGGGAGAGAGAGGGGTATATAGAAGAACGGCAGACCAGGAGAGAATTGTATAAAAGGAGGAGGTGGAGGCCGGGGGGAGGAGCGGGGGGCGGTGCATGCGAGTTTTTTGTAATACGCAGGGCGCTCCCTTATCTAGAACAGTTTCACAACACAGGCTATGTAGTGAATTAAGCGCCTAGTGTTACGGCTAGCGGCGGGTTCGAGTGATTTTGTTTCCCAAGGCGGCGATCCGAAAGGGCAAACCTATGAAAACCACTGCGCTGCTTGGTGCCAACGACTTGCTACTACTCGATCTGTATGCCGGGCACAACCTCCACTTGGCTGCTAGCTCGGCGACCATGATGGGGTGTCAAATGAAGCCTTTAAAAAAAGAATGGTCTAGGGACTTTAGTGACCACAGCCTCGGATAGAAAGCACGCACAGTGTGCTGTCTCGAAGCCGGCAAACAAGGCTTCACAACCAAGAGCGGTTCTAATTAAAAGCTTCTTCTTAGCAGGGTTAAGAAGCGTCTCTGAAAGACAGCGCTTGATTCCTGATTACATAGACAGAAAGTCGTTACTAAACTAAGTGCTGCAAAAATCGTGTCGGCTATTTAGGCCAACTCTCTGGTCGGCGGCAGGATAAACTAAGGTTCGTGGTGGTAAACCTAATTGCAAGCGCGTGGCGCAAGAACAGTTCCTACTGCCCTTCCCAGAGGTCTTGCCACAGAAGGTGTAACGCCGATTGCTTACGATGTGTCCGCACGGCAAAATGACATCTACCTGGTGCTAAACTTCGGGTACTAATTGGCAATGTATGGGCATATAAGCGATAATCATTATGTGCGCTCTACAGCGATTTGGCAGAAAATTATATAAGTTAATGACGAGAGTTTCACGAATAGCCGCAGCAGCTCTGTGATAGAAGTAACAAGCTCTACAATTTATGCGCACGACTGTGAATAGGAGCACATGCAAAGCAACAGCTGTCTCGGCCATATAAGATATGAAGGCTTTCCTCCTATCCTGCGTTTAAGCTTTAATGTGAGGCGCAAGTCCGTCAAGTGCGATCTGCCGTTGGACACCACCCTTCTTATGTCCTTTGCTGTTCCACCAAGTCAGAGGTGTGCAGCAGCTGCAGGCTATACTTGTGCTTTTAGAATACATCGCCCTTGACGAGTTGAGTTGAAACAGCAATTCTTTTCTTCTTCTAACCTCTCTTTAATTTGTGTGTCGCCAGGTGGGAACACTGCTATTGCCTGGAATATTGTTCCAAGGCTTCGCCGCTTCACCCTATCACCAACGTCTCCATGGAGGGAATTACCGATGCTTGGAGCTGGAATCGAGAAGCCTTGCTTGTGCGCTAGAGCTACACTGTTCGAGCCCTGCTTTAAATCTAAGTGTTCTGTTCAAGCAACGATACTTAGGGGCACGCTTGCTCCTATTCGCTCGGGATTTTATATATTAGATAGCTGTAAGAATTTTGTAAGATAGCTGTAAGATAGCTGTAAGACATTCGGATGCACTTACAGGTCAGTCGGGTAAGACGAATGGATCCGTACCATACGTTAGAAAAAAGCCAGACAGTACATGAAGTTGGCAAATCTTTTTCGATTTTGCATTCCTACGGGTAGGACGTCATTGAGATTAACGTCAATTCTCTGTCATAATGTATTTGTATCGAGGTGATTACCTAAGCTGCCTCTCACTTGGGCTAAAAGTAAAGCGTAACTATTTAAACAGGTAGGATATGCATTCTATGATCTGAACAGTCACGTACGTGGTTCTCGATGCCCTATAGAAACCGCCATCATTGCGGTGAGAAAGAAGTTTAGAAGGCGTATGCGGAGCCTGATGTGCCCCTTCAAATCCACCTGACCCTAAACCTGTGCCGGCAGAAACCACGTGGCCGTGTCTCGCTTTGGCGCTCAACTTCCGGAAGGCGGGAGGGAGGGAAACATCCTCGCTCACTGCACACGACCAGCGTGCGAGGCGTAATGCATGTGGGCGCTCGACTGTGACGCGCGCTTGTGGGCAGATCAGCCACCGCGCCTTCTTTCCTCATGAGGTCCTGACCCGTGAAAGGCCGAAGGTGACCGCCGCTGTGAATACCACGTTTCTGGCTCGTTTTATAGTTTCCTCCGTACGACTTGTCCCCTCCGCGGTGAACGCCGGGCACCCTGCAATGTACTACGCACACGCCGTAAATGCATGTTAAACGGCACTGGCACGTTCGGTGCAGCGGGAGGAATAAATGCCTTTCCTCCGGTTGGTTGATACCCCTCGCCTCGCTATGAAATATCCGCGCGCCTTTTCTTCGGCTGCGCAGTGAAGAAAGAGACGGCACGGAGTGTGTATACACGTTGCGTAAATCACTGGCGCCAGCAGAGTTGAGTCTGCAATGGCGCGTGCATTTGAACGGGGGGCCTGGCGTTGTCTGCCGCCGTGGGATGATGGTAGTGCTATGATCGAGATACTTGTGTTTGAGGTATGCGGGAGAGGTCGGCAGTATTTCTCACGGGTAGCGTCGTACGACTCTGTCGCAATCGGATGTCTCAAAATCGTGTACTTGGATTGTGCTAGTGCTTGTGAGTAAGTGCCGAAACCCACTCACTTCCCAAAGACTGAACTTTTTATGACCTGCACTTGGACATTCCAGGACCAACCAGCGAAAACCCATGGATCCAAGCACGACCATGACACAGCCAGCTTCGCCCCTTCCCCCTTCTCTAGACTCTCCCATCTGGTTCTTCTACGAGACGCAACTGTAGGACTACTAAAAGGACTAACTCTAGAAGGGCCTTGCTTCCCACCTCCACCCCTATGCGTTCTGCCTGGGACGCGTTCCCATCTCTCCTCTCCTTATAAATCACGTTCACCAGCAAGAGGGGAGAATGTTCATAGTAAGTATGTCTTTTGCACTCTTAATCCTCTAATATCCGCTACGTTGTTGGCCTATCTTTGCGTTGAGAGAAACCAAGGCATTCCTGCTGTTTCTCTGGGAGGCAGCACTTTTCAGCGTTCTCTGAAACGTGTGCCTCGTCGTCGGGTGTAGCCTGAAATGCTAGTCGGCCTACTTCAGCAGTATACGTGCAATAGTAATTACCTTTTTAGTTGTCTCATAGTTCTAGTACACATACTGTCCCACGCTTTAGAGCTTGCATTTTTAGTGTGCCCTGCTATACCTCCACTGCTGCAAGCTGACAGGGGTAGCAGGGTGATCTTTAACGTCGGTTCTCCTTGAATGTGATAGCCGTGAACGCGGACATGCGGAAACCAAGGAAATCCTAGAAAAGCCCTATTTACGTGACGCGCAATACATAGTCTCTCCTTTATTTTACATCAGTTTCATGCAACAGGCGCGGCCGAGAATTAAGGCGTCCGTGCCCAAACCCGCCGCGTTATCTTGCTTAATCTGACATAATCGCGCTCCTATTCTCGGTGATTTTTCCACATCTGATCGTTTGCTAGTAGCCGCGATTTTGCGCACGCGGTCACGAAAGTCCGCGAAAAAGCATCAAATGTGTACAGCGTAGATGCCAGCGGGAAATCTCCGTGACGACTGGCGCCCAGCGTGTTTCCAGCGGGAATCTCGTTGCACGCGACTCGCGTCCTACACCTTGATCAGCGCCATGCACCACCATTGTAATAAAGAAAAAAAAACGCTTGTCGTGCGTTACGTGCCCGGAAGACAAGAGTGGCGTCCGGTGTGCGACTCGGAACAGCGGAGCTAGTCGTGCGTGTAAACGCCGTGGATTGCGCGGGTGTGGAGGGCCGTCTCCGCCTGCGGAAGATGGAGAAGACCTTGAGTGGGAACGTCAAGCGGGCGGGCTGTTCCCAAGCATCCTGCTTTGCTCCTCTCCAAGCGCGACTACGCGTACGGTCGCAGAGCGAGCAACCGCCGTAGAGCAGAGCTGGGGGGGGAGGGGGGGGGGGGGGATCGAAGGCGATGCAATGCGGACGTTTGCACCGATAGCTGACTTCTCGGAAATAGGTCCCAGGCCTGATCTGTCCGGTTGAATTATACACGCGATGCGTTGTGGGAACCAAGCGTGGAAGAAGAAGAAGACTGCATTTCATCCGCTTAGCGGCCGGGGTAGGGCTCTACTGCATCTGCAACGCGACAAAGAGGACGGTCAGTACGCCCAGAAAAATTACCGTTTTAGTTCGAGAGCGCTGCTTCACGAGGTGAAAGCCCACCGATAATCTTGTGGCGTCCCTGACCTTGAGGGCGCTGTTCCTGATCTTTCGCAATTATTTCTGCAATGAGGAACCAATCGCCTTAATTGGAGGCTTCTGAGCGGCGCTGTGATTCGCAACAACTGATGTGCTGTCACGGTCGATGCATTCGTGCCGTATTCGCCGAAGACAACCAAGCTTTATGGTTTCCATCCTACCGATATAGAAGAGCGCGTGCTGCTTCCCTAAAAATCAAGTCTTGAAAGCTGAGGACAAAGGTTCTCATTGCCTTGCAGGTATTTACAGCTTCATAGGCGGCATAAGCATCCCACTATACGAGTGGGAGGTAAACGAAGTGTCTTGGTTACTTTCGGCACGGACGGTATGCCTTGTGTTTTCTGAATACTCGTGCGGCATAACGCCGCCCACGGCGATTTCCAGAATCAAAATATCTCGTTGCGCCGCCCTCTTAATATGAAGTAATTAAATGATGCGTTGCTCAACACGCGCTCTATAGTCATATTTTTCAAATAAAAATATGGCAGCGATCCGAGTGGTCTCTCTCGCCCTCCCCTCCTGTTGGCAAATAAAGAACCACACAGGAAAACACGGAGAACAACGCGATAAGAACAAAATAAAAACAGAGCCCTGGGCACGCACTGGGCATCAGAGACCATTCACACTATCTAGACACAGTCCATAAACCGGTGCCCGCGGGGAAGCAGCATTGGGCATTCCTCCTGGTTTAAGAAAAACGGTAATTTTCCTTGGCCTGTTCGCCACCCATTTTTTTTTTCATTACGGAAGCGATACAGCACTACCGCGGCTACTAAGCGGATGGCGTGGTATTGCTTCATGAATTGTAGTTGTGTGGTTTTATTTAGACAATTAGACCTGTCCACATAAGGACCTTTTTTGTTTGGTGTGTCTGTGTTTTTTTATTAGCATGCTAGGCTGAGACAAACCGGGCATATTGTGGTAAAGCTCGAGAAAGAGAGAGGGAGCTTTGCCGCACCCATACTTGTCAGTAGTTCCCATTGACCTTAAACAGAAATGCCACTGTTCAACGGCAATGAAAACACATCGCCGCACTGCGTGCTTCAAGATGTCACCGTAAACGCAGTCCACGGAAGATTCGGGAGGGCGCTCATCAGACCGCTATCCTGTCGACGCAGTCCCTCCCCTTCAATTCCGCCGCTCATTGATTCGGCATCGTCGTCTGTTCTGCGGTACGAATAGTCCCGTAATTGGCTTCCGCAGGGCGTGCGGCGGAAACTCGCGGCTGTGTTTTTGGTGCACGCGACCTGGCGGCCAGAAACGATGAGTGGGCGCCAAACAAGATACTCATCACTGCGGGAAGGACAGGAAACCGTGGAGGCCGAAGAAGGACGCAGAGAAACAGTGTAGCAATGACTTCCGCGCGCAATCACGCGAGGTGGCGCCGTAATGAGGCACGGTTCATAGGCCTCGAGGAGGCATGAGAGCTAGCCATGCGGGCGGGGCATTGCGCGGGAACTTACATCGAGGAAGCATCTATATGTCGCGACGCGGAGGCCACTGCGTGATTGCGTAATGGGACACTTGTACGGAGAGGCGCCAGACAGCTAAGAGCTTTATGCCTACTGGCCGGAACAAGACCCCTCGGGTGAGGTTTAAGGAGCGGAGCTGTAAAGGATGTTCATTGCATAGGTGCACTTCTTTATCAAGCCTTTCCTATAGAGAAGGAAGGGTTCAACCTGCAAGACGGTTTTGAAACAAAGGAAACCTGCATGAGATTTGGATAAGTATACGTTACCAGGGCATTGCTGTCCCAGGGAAAGAAAAAGTACAATTGGAATTTCCGATTCAACAATTTCAAATTGTGTACTTGGACCCAACTGGAAGCTCTAATCCGAACGTCCAAATGGAATGCCTGCACCTGTAAAAAAAAAAAATAATTGACTCCCAATTGAACGATCTCCTATTCTGCAATTTGAATACGCTGGATCCTTCAAGTGGAATGCATTTCTCGTCAAAGAAAGACCATTAGCTTCCAACTGGAAAATTTCCAGCTTTGTATTTGAAACGAATCAGAGACTTTATTTGAAATACATGGGGAATTCCAACTGGTCGTTACAACTTGGGCTTCTTTGGAACACTTATAAAATTGGCTCCCAACTTATACGGCACCGCCAAGTGGGCCGCAGACAAGCATGCATGGCACGTAAACCATAACAACACTAGAAACGTAAAGAGGCGGCATGACATCAAAAAAGAAGTATACCTGCACAGAACGAACTACTGTTTTCGGGCTTATACACCCCATACATGGTATCCTCCCCAAGTGACGCTTCTCCATCGAGCGAAATTATTTTATTTAATGGGAAGTGCTGTGATGGTGGACATGATGAAAACAATTCGTCACATTAGGCTGCTTATGTTTTTTTTTATAAGAACTTAATGAGTTCTCTGTTCTGCGTTTTTATAGCGCGATATGCAGATCCCATTCAAGGGAAATATTGCCTTCTAATTGTACTTTCCTATTCGAAAATTTCTAGCTTCGCATGCGGAACCAATTAAAGGTTCCAGTTGGAATGATTATTTGGAAATTGCATTAGCACCTGCCAATTTGATGACCTTGAGAGACTTGCAGAACCAATTGGACTGGCCAACTGGTAGTATGGAAACAAATTGGGCTACTTTGTTAAATTCATGAGTCCAAAAGGCTCTCCTGCTGAGTCTATTTGATTCCAATTGGAATGCTGCGTTGTACCCGATCTCTTTTTATTTCTTTGGGCCACTTCCTGTTCTGTTTTGGCCGGTCATCGAGTAATCATACCTATTCTTCTCGAACATGAATTTCTGGGAAGAGAAGTGCGCTGATTGTACACCGAGGTTGCACAAGGACTACTTCTATGAACCTATAGCACTACTGAACGTGTTCTTTAATGCGTGTCATTTTAGCGGAGGTTCCTTCACCTGCTTCAACGCAATCAGGAATTAAAAGAAAACACGCGTTCTGCTTAACTTTCCTTCTGGCCTCTCAAATAAACAGAGCACGTGGTCTGTACTAATGAGCGCGAGAAAGAATCTCGTTACTAAACGTGCTACCACTAAAGAATTTTTTTTTCTATATACGATCATAAAATGCGCGGAGATATATTCCCAGGTAGGTCGAATGCCAAAAGTTCTAATCATTTGGCGTATTTATTTATAGGCTTCTCACTCTGAAATGAATTCGACTCTAAAACAAGCTCATTGACCCACAAACAGGCGTGTAGCTAGGAAGAGGATCATGGCAATAAAGTCGTTAAAATTGCATCGACGCGTTCATCAGCCGTCGTCGCCTATAGCAGACTCATAGGTTTATGTGCGAATCCACTGAGGTCCACTCCACAAGAGTTCAGCGCTCCTGCAGACCTCCAACTAATGTCAGCGCGACAGAAAAGAGGAAAGGGGCAACTAACGGCGCTTGCTTGCAGCGCACCTGAGTGACATCGGGGTGATCATCACGATCATGGTCATCATCATCATCATCATCATTTCCTCGAAATTTGCAGCCACGTCGAGGCTGCACCCGTCGACAACAGGCGTTTCATCAGCGAATAAGATGACATCATTAACAACAACAAAAAGAAATCTCTACTCGTCAAGTCATCGGCGCGTCTAGGGTGCGACGACCCGACTGAGCAACGGGGGAACGAATATTGCGGGCACACTTCCGCGATATTTGCGCCCTCTCAGCAATGACCGTCAGCAGCGTTCTAGCTCTTTTGTGTTTTAAGGCGTCTCTTGGGGGAGCACCCGCGAGATAACTCTCCATGCTTGGGTGGCTGCCCGATTTAACTCTGCCTGTGAAACATGCTCTCTCTCTCCGTAGTATATACACCTCGAATTAAGGACCACACGCTGAATTTTCTTGCCAGCGACCGTAACAGGTCGCATTCCCCTGCACTCTTACACGTTTTATTTTTTCTCTCTCTCTCAAAACTCTTACTGTTTCGTGCCCCAGATTCGCGCAGTACCGCTCCGTTGAGAAATTTACGACTGCAGTGACAACCTAGTTCTTGTTTCTATTTCTTTCATTTTTTTTTTTTGCGGGGCGTCTTCGTCTCATCTCAGACTAAGACTTGTCATTTTATGTAGAAAAGCCCATTCCTACTTGCACACTCCGGATTTCTCCGACTAGGAAAGGACGGACGCTGAGCATTTGCATACATATATAAACTAAACTAAGAATACTAAGACGTTTGCGGGGATAGGGTGGCCGCAGCTGGCACAGGACAAGGTCACATGGAGAGATATGGGAGAGACCCTTGTCCTGCAGTGGTCGTAGGCAGGCTGATGGTGATGACACGTGCAAGCGTTTTAAACTCTGCTCGCTCAGCGCGCAAAGATGAATGAGTGAAAGGTGACGCGTGATATAGGCAATGGTAAATAAGAGGAGGGTTGGCGGGGAACTGGCTTAACCAAGCAGCATATATAAGCGTTAGCCATAGCTGCTTCCCAATACTGAAAAATCGGGAAAATATGGAAATGAACTGATATACATAAATTTTGTTTTCCAACACTCGTTCCTTATTTCTATATATACGAACGCCTTTCGCGCTTCGACTTCATCCTTTGCGCATGGTAATAAAAAATTGTGTTTTTTTCCTGCGCAGATTGCACTCGTTCACTGTTGAAGGTCGCAAAGGCAGCCAACGACTTTTTGATGGCCTCTGACAGCCGAAGGCAATGGACATCACAGGGCCGTCACCCATGGGATTCTACACGGTTGCTGTAGTCCACCTGGCAATAAATGTCGATAGGCTATCCTTTCGGGCCTCAAATCCAACGCAATCGGAAGAAGTTGCAATAGCTCTCGCTGCCGCGGATCTAAAATCGAGAACGATTATCACGCACTCTCGCCGGGCCTGTGAACACTATCTTGCTGAGAAAATATCACCTCTTGCCTCCGAAATTCTAAGACGGGCTGCCGCCGATCCAGCTCAAACCAACATAGCCTGGGCTCCTGGCCGCCAGGGTACACGAGGCAATGAGGTCGCTGATGCAGCCGCTCGAGCGCTTACACACCGAACTCCTCATCCTAGCCCTCCTGGCTTTGAACCTCATCAACATCTTCTGCGGTTCCTCGAAATCTGAAACCATTACTGCGACAGCCACCACCTCTACACGGCCCCCTCCAAGGGGCTGAGTAAGGTGGAGAAACTAACACTGCGGCGCCTGCACGCAGGAACTCTTCTCTGTCCTGCCATAGTCAAACACTTTGATCCCAACATAGATGGACGTTGCCCGCATGGTGGAGCGATCTGCGATATATTTCACATGGTGTAGGCGTGTACTACTAGTAGTAGTGGTTTATTTAAAAATAAATAAATAAAAAAACGGAAGGAAAAGTATGTTACCGCCGTGGCAATTGCTATCTAATATCTTAAACACCCGAGATGCAGCCGGCGGAGGTGAAAGAAAAAGGGAGAGAATAGGGAGGAGAAGTATAGAAAGGAGCGATAGCAAGAAAGGACAGGAGAAAGCTTTGTACACTATTTACAAAATACATAAAGCAATCGAGTTTGCGGCTCTCGCGGGCTAATTTTCAGACTCTGTTTCAAAATAAGTGCGCGCGAGCGGCCACTGCGCACAATGATTTACAGGAAAGAAATAAACTGTAGAATCCGCACCTTCCCCCTTCCCCTACCGCTACCCCGAGAGGCATGGGAGACTGCCCAACTCAACTGCTCCACACTGTAGTCCAAAAGGGTTCTGGTAAAGCGGGCGCAAGACGGGGCCTCGTCGTGCGGTGTCCCGCACTAAGGATACCGATCATGTAGCGGGGTCTTCTGACCCCCAAACTCTCATTTCGACCATTTAAAAAGTTTTTCACCATCACCACTGAATCATACAATGGTACATGCGTGTTGCTCTACTAACGCCTTTAACTAAAATAGCACTGCGTATATGCTGGCACGCATAGAAATAGTCTACCAGGCACTCGAAGAAATACAATTCAACCGTGCGCTCTCTCAATGATTTTTATTTAACTGATCCCTGCACGCGTTGAAAGATGGGGCGACGTGAAGCATTTCATCCGCCAACTTTTTACGCTGCATACAGTATGAGCGCAATCGAACGCTATGGTAGCAAGGCAGCGAGCGCCACCTAGAATTGCATTAATTGAGCGTCAACAGCGAACGCCATTCGTGGACGCAACCGCAATGTGCGGACGTTCTGCGCCATAAACACACACTGTTGCGCCCAAATTGATGGGCATGATTTGTTTCTGCCGGGACCATCCAATTAACTCGCGCCATCGCCATAACGGGAAGCTACGATGAGACGACGACGACGACGGGTCCCGCCTCTAACTTCCTCACGCCGATGCAGGCATATCGATTATCGATAGTGCAACCACGTTTTTGTGGAAGCAGGCTTCGTGCAGCCAGGATTAATCGAGATCGAACCGTGTCCCGTATCTGGCTCATATGTAGGTGAGGATCGGGAGCGCGGTGCACCGATTCTTTTACTCCCTCCTATTCTGGATATGCTGCGCTGATCATGTTGTTTTTCTCTCTTCCTGGAATAACGGCGTTCCAGTTCTATTATGCTGTCACTTATTCTCCTGATCTCATCGATTAGAACGGAATGCGCTAAGTGGGGGACGCTCCGAGCATGACTGCATAAAAGGCAGCCGCGCAATTCTGTTTTACGCAGCGGCCTTGGAAGAGCGCGTAAGACCCTCTATAGGTTCCCAGCGCCAGACTGGTTTATTGGTTGCGAATGGATTGAAAGGGGCACCTGCGCGGTCAATGGAGGAATAGCTTATTAGACATGCCTCATCTGGCAAGCATATCTGGCCCGTGTGCACAGGTGTAATCCACGTTTTTTTCGTGAACACGTAGGCGGCCGTGGATGGCGTGCGTTGCAGAAACTATTGGGTGTGGCTGACTGTGTATAACGAGGCCTTCAAGCAAGAATTTTATTAATTAGTGTAGCGCTGAGTGCCGACATTAGCGGCTATTTATGTTTGGAACGAGGTGTGGCTTCTGGTAGGAAGTTGCGTTCATAACCGCAATACTAACTGCGCAAGCAAGAGCTGTTGGACTAACAGGGCCGGTCGACCTCACGTTGTGCCGACGTGCAAAAAAAACGAGAGTAACAAACACGTTAGCGATGATGCTATTCGGACATGCTGGCCGTGTGCCACTAAAATAAAGTCATCATCATCATCATCATCCAATGATGTGTCTTTTCTTTGCCAGGCATCGTCGCCTGGGATGGCCGGGCAACTATCAAATCGCAGTGGACAGTCCAGTCGTGACGATGGCCGCTTTTGTAAATACTCATGCCAAGAAATTCTTCACAAGATAACTTTTTCAACGCCAAATTGTAAATGAACGCAATTTTTTCCGAATATCTGAAGATCGCATCTTAACGACCAATATATTCAAAAATCCGCTTTCGGCACGCCTGTAGTTTTCTGCTATTTATTGTAAAAAGCATGCGCATTGATTTTCTAGGCCACATTTAACTAATTGGTGCAAACACAGAACCAATTTTCAAAGCAAGATTTTGCTACGCATCCATCAGTGGCATCAATATGGTCATAACAGTATCTTAGAACATTCCAAAGCTTCCTCACAAAAAATGACTTAAAATTTTTGCGTAAATTTTGTATGCGTGCAAAAACAGAAGTGCATGAACGACAATGACGATGATAAACACAGAGAACACTCATCCCTTTTCTGTTCATGACGAAAAATTCACCTGTGTTGCGCTCCCACGTGCTTTTCCTTCTTGTTAACCGCGTTCATGTGAATATCCACCCGATTCTTGGCCGATCCCCCAGTGTGGGTATGTGCCATCTTTTGATAGGCTAACAACAACAACATCAACAACAACAACAATTCTCTGTCTGTGTCTTCGCGCCGCAGATGAAAGTTGATGAAGACGATGATGTGCAACGACAGCGCGAGAGTGTGCTGCATTTTAGCTCAAGGCGTGATCGGTGGTGGGTGCACTTCTATGGAATAATTCGATTCGATTTATGGGGGTTTAAGCTCCCAAAGTGGCTCAGGCTATGAGGGACGCCGTAGTGAAGGGCTACAGAATAATTTCGACCACCTGGGCTTCGTTACGTGCACTGACATCGCACAGTAGACAGGCCTCTAGAATTTCGCCTCCATCGAAATTCGGCCGCCGCGGCTGGGATCGAACCCGCGTCTTTCGGGCCAGCAGCCAAGCGCCATAACCGCTCAGCCACCGCGGCGGCTTTCCATGGAATAAAAAAAAAAATTGCGGCGATAGCCCAGTGCTCTCGAGCCAGCGAAGCTGATCTGTTCGCGTCGCCGCGGGTCTCGAATCCCGGTCACGGCAATATTTGTTTTATTTATATTTATTTATTTATTTCACTTGGCACAAACCCACAAACATTGCAAGATCTTGCTTGGGGTTTACGCATTGGAATAGTGCTTCGCGCTAAAAAAAGAAAAAGAAAAGTCTAGGAAAGATGCACTTTTGTGGAAAATGAAATGGAAATAAATATTGATGGCTACATTAGCACGCGGCGTTGGACGCAAAATTCGTTGCGACCTGTTTCTGGTGTTTGCAATGTCGAGACACCAGAAAGAGCAGAATATAAGACGGCCGTGGCTTAGCTTCGTTAAGCCTGGTGATTGCGAAGCTGGGCCAGCCTTGGTGAGAGATTTCTCCTGTCTTTTCTTCGAACGCTCTTGTCTCTGCTGGGGCTGTTGTTAGCCTATCAAAAGATGGCACATACCCACACTGGGGGATCGGCCAAGAATGGGGTGGCTATTCACCTGAACGCAGTTAACAATAAGGAAAAGCACGTGGGAGCGCAACACCGGTGAATTTTTCGTCATGAACAGAAAAGAGATGAGATTCTTAAAATTTTAAGAATAATAATAAAGTGAGGGATTAAATATTAATGATTTAGTCAAAATGTAATAATTGATAGAAAATAAAAGGTTGGAACACTTAGCAAGGCAGTCGGTGAGATTCTATCAGGAAATTTAGAACAGCGGTACAAACAGATCTGTGGTTGAACCCAAATGTGGTGGCGCCAAATGATAGCAAGAGCGGGCTGCTCAAACTAAGGCGAAGATGCTGCAAGGGCTCCTCCAGCAACCTTTTTCTCAGTGAGTTGAATCGGCGACAATACAGCCAAAAATGTTCAATAGATTCAGGCTCACGGAAAAATGCACAAAGGAGAGAGAGTGCCAAACCCGACTTGTGTAAATAGAAATTTAGATGGGGGATGCGGCAGCGTAGCCTCGTCAGTGATACTTCAAGCTGCCGAGAGCAACAAATTTTCCTGTTCCAATAATATTTAAGGTGCTCATAATCCGCCGATGTTAAAAGTGATGTGTCTTGCGTGCTTAAAAACGCACGTCGCCGAAATCTAGATGCTGTAATGTAGGCTGTAGCCGGGATGATTGGCAACACGGGGCCGCTGAGGGAAGCCTTTGCGAGATTATCAGCAATCTCATTTACTGTCACACTGCTGTGGCCGGGAACCTATACTAAATGAACAAGGCTCAAATGCGGAGGAAGTAGGGATAAGAAAGTTGATAAAATGGGACCGTCAACCTGTGCAGCGAGGGACGAACACAAAGATAAAGAATCAGTAATTACTGCAACTGCTGTAATAGAGGGGTCTAGCTTGCGTAGAGCAAGTACAACTGCTAGAAACTCTGCTTGAAAAATAGGGGTGAAATCTGGAAGGCGCAGAGAAAAGGACCAGTCTAAATGCGAGCAAAATATTCCCACACCTGCTTTTTCAATGCATTGCGATGCATCAGTGGCTATTGCTATATCTGTAGGTAGGGTCCTCAGATGATCTTCTAGAAGACCATTTAGAATACTCGGTGGCAAAAGTTTTGCATTTTTTGGGAATATGTCGTCGAAAACAATGTGGATAGCGGGCCCATTGCGAAGCGCAGGAAGGATATCATAAATGTTTACATCTAAAGGCTGAAGTAACCTTTGCAGAAACACTACCTGAGGGGAATTGAAACGAGACCAGGGGACACCAAAAAAGGAGGTCGGCTGAGAACAGAAAATGCTTTGGGAACGGTGGAAATGGGATTCCTAGATCCTGAGGTAAGTTTGCACAGTTAAAAATTGAAGTCGTGATAAGAGAGACGGAATGCGGGCTTCAAGGTACAGCACATTGATAGCCACAAATTTTGGAAGGCCGAGGCACATGCGAAGTGCTTCCCTCTCTAAAAGGACGAGAGGGCGAAGTTTATATGTAGCCGAGCCTGAAAACAACACTGATCCAAATTCTAAAATTGGCCTGACATACATTATGTAGATCATTAATAGCGCATCTCTGCGCATGCCGTACCGGTGATGACATAATCTCCGTAACATGCCCACGGCACGAGCCCCTTTCGCCGCGACATGGTCAATGTGAGGTCGCCAGGTGAGTTTGTTGTCATAAATGACCCCTAGGTATTTTAGGGATTGAACCTGCGATATTATTTTTAACTGTCAAGTGAGAGAGACCACTACAGGAGTGAATAGAGGGAAAACAAGAGTGGCACACTTGCCAACATTTAACTTCAGGTGTAATGCGCTCAACCAGTGCTCAAGTGTATTCAAATATGACTGCAACAGACCATACAGAGAATGTATATCCGGCGCAGCAGCAAAAAACGCAATGTCGTCCGCATAGACGTAAGTGCGTACATGGCGGTGGAGAGGAATTGAGCTTAACAGAATATATAAGAGCACAGGAGAAAGAACAGCTCCTTGCGGTACACCTCGCGTTTGTCTATACCTCTCTGAATGAACACCATTATGGACGCAAAAGAATTCCCTGTTGTGAAAAAATGCAGATATCCATGCAACTATATAATCTGGAAATTGAAGAGACTGTAGCCTATGTATCAGGATGGAGCGTTCTACACTGTCGTAAGCTTTGGCGACACCTAACGTAACCAAAGCCGCGACCAGGCGTTGACGACGAGCAAGGAGAATTCTGCTCTCAAGATCAGCATGTACATTCCATATCGAACACCATGGCCGGAAACCGAGTTGGCACGGGCTGAATATACTTTTGCGGTCCACAATGGCTGACACTCGAATTAGTAACACCCTTTCTATCAACTTTACCACGTTTGTTGTTAAAGAAATTGGCCTAATATTATTCAATTCATAGCCTCCACCCTGATTTTTAAGTAAACGGATCACCTTGGACAGCTTCCACTCAGAAGGTATCCAAGCGTGTTTGAGAGAGTAGTTTATTAGGTGCAATAAGGAGTTGGGAGACTTTTCAAATAGAATCTTGAGCATCTTTGTGTGGTAACAGCATCAGGACCAAGAGCAGCAGCTGGCAATCTCTGGACAACTTGTGAAAGCTCTGATAGATTTACTTGTGAGGCATTATCATTTGGCACGACTGGTGCAAACAAAAATGGTCGCATAGGTAGTAAAGACGAGAACCGCTTTTGCAGGCCTGTGGCTATTAATTCAACCGCCTGGATATCTTCTACAGGTGACGTAACTAATGACTGAAAATTATGAGAGGACATGAGCTGTTTCCTAGACCGTAGAAAACCGAACAGTGCACGTCGGTTGCCCGCCTTTGAAAGATAATCGAAGTGTTCTGAGTCATATTTTTTCCTTTGCGCGAGAAACTGTGCGTTTAAAAATGGCTGCAATAAATTTATAATCACTCCAGTTATTCGGACATTGGTTATGAAGAAGCTTTTTCCATGCTGCCTTCCTCCGCCTGTAATCTCTTGTACAGTCCGCATTCCACCAGTTAGAAGAATTCCCTTTTGTTGGCCTCACCAGGAACTCAGACTTTTTACGGCTTTCCTCAATAGCCAGACATATGCTTGCTGACTGGTGGACCTCGGCGATGTTAGACACTGGAGCAAGGGCAGAGCTCAAAGCCGTCTGAAATCTGTCATAATTTACATGTGACCGCAACTGAGAAGACGCCGGAGTAACACGACATATGATATCAATATGAATAGATATATGATCACTTGAGGTGCCGCTATCAACTGTCGACCAATTCGTTACGCCAATTCCAGGACTAATTAACGTGAGATCTAAAACAGATTGAGTGTGTGAGCGAAGATAAGTGGCCGATCCTGAATTTAAGCACATCAGGTATCAGGTTGTGATCAGAAACCCAGTCCCAAATGCGCTTGCCGCATGTATTAGTCCTAAAACTCCAAGACACATGGTGAGAATTGAAGTCCCCAGCCACGAGAACTGGGTTTTTACAGTTTACGAGTAAAAAGTCCAGAGGTCTAACATCCCGGACTCCATTGGGGAAATAACAATTTGCTATTGAAAATGGAGAGCACCCAGGAAGTACAAAGTCTATTGCCAAAATCTCACAGTCAGGAGACATTTGTTGAAAAGATACCACAGCCCTGTGGCAAAATTTTGAAGAGACTAAAGTTAGTAAACCCCCGCCTCTTGACTGGCGGTCTAGGCGAAATGAACGGTAATTTTTTATATGAAAATGTTTGTCGGTTGAAAGCCACGTTTCTTGCAGAATTATGACATCCGGATTAAGCTGAGTAGAAAGGCAGTGTAAATCTGTGGAAGCGGAAAGAATAGAGTGACAGTTCCACTGCAGAACTCGCAACGACGCTATGGTTGCGAAAGTCTAGCATCAGCAACTGCCTGCTCCAAAATGGTATCCTTGGGTTTAGTGCCAAGCTGCTGCTTCTTTGATTTGGGCTGGGTGCCCAGAGAAGACAACGAATGAGACATGGGGGACCCACTGCGCTTAAGAAGCCGCGCATCAGGCTCCACCATCTCGGAATCATACATTATATCAACATCCCTCGAAGTACCCGAGGTAAGTACAGCGGAAGGGACAGAAGTTTGTTCCTGGGGTTGTGATGCTACTGGAATTGGAGACCGGATAAGAGGAGAGGGAATTGCTGTCGAAAGAGGTGCCAAACTAGCCTGCACGGCATGTGTAATCTGAGTCGCTAGAACATTTGTAAGGCACTCCGACACACTTGCGACAATTCTACCATTTTAGACATCGAAGCCTCCACAGCAGCCGCAATTGCCTGGGACAACGTTGAGTCTAACATGACACCTTGCTGAGCAGTCACACCGGCATAACCGTGGGCACGTTCTTTGACCTCTGAAAAAGAGTCACGGCGCGAACAGCGTTTCCTGTCAATTATTTCCAGAATTTGAATTTCCTGAGCTCGAGAGGGACAATTTGAGTAGTTTGCAGAGTGAGCACCACCGCAAAGGCAACACTTCTCATTCTTCTCAGTGCAGGTGCTCGTTGGATGACCATCCCCACAGTTGCAACACCTCAAGTTCGATTTGCAACCGCCGGCGCTATGTCCATAGCGCCAGCAGTTGTTACACTGCAGAGGCCGAGATGATAATGGGTCTACCCGGAAAATTAGAGGCCATGCCTTGATTTCAGAGGGGCAGGAAGTGCCGGCAAAGGTAGCAATCACTGATTCAGTGTGCATCCGCAAGTTGTTTACATCCCGGCTACAGCGGTGCACAGCAACAACACCTGCAGCCGACAGAAGCTCAAGAGTCTCTGCCGGAGACAGGAAAGAGTCTACGCCTCGTACAATACCTTTCGTGCACGCCAGATGTGAAGGGATGAAGGAACTTACCCGAAGGGAGGCAAAGGATGAGGACTTTAGTAAATCTCTAACACAGGCGAAGTCTGGCGATCTGCACAGAATCCCACCTCGTCCAAACTGGCGAACCTCTGAGATTGACTCATAATGAGAAGTCGCCGACTGGAGAGCAGCCCGAACAGCACCAGGGTTGTTCATCTTGATAGCACCACCATCCTTAGGCACCAGCGTGACAGGGATACTGCCGACACCACTGCGCAAAAAAGCTTCCAACGGTAGGAGATCAGTGGACAGAGGAGCCGACCAGAGGGAACTCCCCTGGCCGGGAGACTGGGTGGACATAGCCCGGGCTTACTGCCTTACCGCTCAAAGACGCAGAGAGAAAAAATGCCACAATCAGCCACCCGAAACTTAGCCGATCGTTCCCAGCAGAGCAGAGCCGTCGGGGCAGCGATGAACAGGACGAACGCCACTGGGTCGAACAATGTCCTCCTAACAGAGCGAGAACAGAGCCACGACACGACACAGAGCGGTTCTTGTTCTTGTTCTTGGGGTGTTTCTTCTGCACGCTGTTTTCTTCGCTCTTCGTTTTCCTTCTCTCGAAACGCATGTTCCTTCTCGAGCCGCTGTTCCGGGGTTTCTTGGACACGCCTCTGCCGTTTAGTCGCGTTCTGAACTAGTAGAAGGAGACTCACTGTCGGGCAAACTGATAATTTCTTCCTTTGCTTCTGCTGTTTCCACAGAGGAGGTTGCACGTTGTCGCCGAGCTGCATACTGGGCACGTCGCTTAGAAAGTCGTTCTTCTCGTTCTTCTTCCGTCTCCGTAGCTCGCTGATGCTTCCTCTTTGCATTCTGCCGAACTGCCTTGTCCGTAGGCACCATCGTAACATCTGGCTGTATGACTGCCTTGGCGAGAGGAGCGGAGCTGTTTTATACAGCTGGTGTGACGTCACTCTGACCGTAGCGCCCCTGGTGAGAGGAGCGGGAGTTAGGCCGCCGTTGGTGGCTGCCACCTCGCCTCGCGATGGCGTGAGATGGGGCCCCGTTTTTACACAGCTGGTGTGACGTCACTCTAGGTCACGTGGTGTGACGTCACGCAGCGAGGTCACGCTAAAGGTCAATGGTGCCTACCACCGCCTCGCCACGGAACGGGCTGAAGTGCGACCTAAAGTAGTATTGCTTCGCAATAAGAGCCAGAAAGTGTGTGCATGAGGGGGGGGCGGTAGGGAGTACTGGTGATTGGACGTGCACTTCTAGTTATTTAAGTGTGTTAAAGCAGTTCTGCTAAACCTGCGCTCCAGAGGGCAAACACAACAGGACGGACGGAGAAAGTCACGCTTCCAATAGTGATACCGTGTGGTGATGAGAGCTGGTGAAAGCTCGAAGGTGATGAAGATGCATCGTGTGAACAGCTAAGAATTCAGCAAGAGCACAGCTCCAGACGTGTAGATCAGGAATGGAAGAAGGTTCCCACGCTTTCAAATTATCCCCTCGAGAGGCAATCATTAATAACCACCTCGTGGAATGGCCTTACTTTCGAAATATTTTTTTTTTTGTTCCGCTTCTGATACGCCGCCTGCCGTCCACTCTTTGCCACTGCGAAAAGCGACTCTGTACCTGACCGGGTTCAACAAGCTGCGCATCTTTTACTGCTTCAATATTTTTCGCCCTGGAAATCTGTGGTGACCGGCACGCCTGCGGGAGGACTAGTCTCACGATTGCTTATGATTTGACGGTTGAGCTTGCGAAAAAACAAGCAATTTATCTTGCATCGTTGTGTTTGGATGACTGAAGAAACTGTTAAATGATTATTCGGTGCAATGATGTTTGGATGGGATCGGAACAGAATAAAGCCAGAAGCAAGGTGTTACCTGAGGGCACATTATGCACAAAGTGCAGCCCCGGATAGACTTCACTTTCTCCTCTTTTCCGAGAAAAAGATTTCAAGGCCAAATGAAGGTAGTAAGAAGACGTACAGATGGAAGGGCAAACAGAAAACTAAAACGGAACAAAAGAACATGTCAAGTAATAAAGGCAAGTCGAGACCTAGAACGGAAGAAGTACCCTCTAGAGATAAAAAATAAAAACAAATTGCAGGCAACAGGGAGGCGCAGAAATACGCCCATAGATACAGGTCCCGACAAGTGTGTAGATTTTACGACAGGGACGGATTTATGGCTGACTTTTAAAGGGGACCGTAGAGAAGCAGGGTGGTCCTATTTGCGCAATGCAGTGTTCTGACTATCTTCATCGAAAAAAAAAATCGCTTTTTCATGCCTTTTTTATGGTAATTTCCAAAGTCTCGCTGAAGAAGACAGTACGAATGGTCAACTCCCTCATCGTGAGATTGGCGTAGCGTCTCCTCTTCCGTAGCCTCACCCGTCCACAAACCGGGCTGCTGGACACAGTACGCCGATCTGCAGCCAAGGCAGCGCCACAACTCCCCCGCCACACCAGTAGTCAGAGTCAGCAGCTTAGACATCCACAACACCCTAGGCAAAATTGTGGGTGGTTTAACTCTGGTTAAACCTGGAGTGACGCGATAGCTACCGCTGGCTGAGTGGAACTTGATCACGTGACGAACCACGTGATTAGCCACGGCGCCGCGCCGCCGGCAGCTGCTACGCACCACGTGACCAACCACGTGACAGCGTGGCGGCACAGCCACAGGGTGGCACGCAGCCACACGATGGCGGCGCCGCCATGCTGAAGGCTCGAAATGCTACCGTCATGGAGCTGTCGCTACAAAATCGTAGAGGTCCAGAGTTCGGGTCAGCAAAAGCGACTTTGCTCAGCACTGACAGGCCGAGAATTGCTCCAGACCCTACGCAACCACAGTCCGGATGCCATAACTGAACGCGGCACACGACACATCCCAGCCCGACTACTTTTCAACGTTAAAATTAAGTCACTTCTCAAACACGTAAACCCCGGACACCACGCAGGTCGAGCGCAGACCGGAAAGCTGACAAAACTATGCCGAAGCCGGGCGCACACCTATATACACGGACGCCGCTCTATATTTCAGACGGAAACGGCAACCTTAAGGACCGCAGTGGCCGTCTCCTCGCAGCACAGACGTATGCAAGACGGAATGCAAGACTACGGTCCTCGCTGTTGAACACGCTTTCAAGGTAGTATGCCACACATGCAAGGCGAGAAAATCGCCCACGTGAAGCAGCAGCGGCAAGTAAGTAAGAAGCCACGGTTTTAAAACGCTTCCCGCAACCATAGACGCCCCGCCTCCTTCACTACAAGCGCCGCTGTATGGCGCGAGGTCAGCGCCCTCTGCGCGGCTGGCGGACAAGCCGTGCTCGAAGGTGGCGGCGACGGACCGCTGAAGTAATGCGATCGTTTTTCTAAAACCGGTTGCAGCAGCGCCCAACTGCAAAGACACGACAGAAGAAGGTTCCGCGCCAGTCGCTGCTGCAGGCGCCCCGAAAAGCGTTCACGTGTGCACGCGAGAACCTTGTTTGCTTCTCGCGCAGGCCTGACTCCCGGCAGCCGTACGTCCAAGTGGTCGTCATCTGGGGGGATAGCCAGTGGTCCTTAAGAGGCTGCTAAGATAGAGATAAACACACGGAGCTAAAGGACGAGCAACTAGACGCGCTATCCAGCAGAGAGAACTGAAGATGGAGGGGATAACCAGATCTGGTTATGGTTGGCTACTCTGTACTGGGGTGAGGAGATGAAAAGATGAACAGATCAGTCGAGGACAAGGAGGTGCTCACGCGCACAAAAGAAGGGACAGACTCGGCCCTGTATTCGCATGATTGCAGTCAATCTGCAATGTTACTGGAGAAGACATACAATATGATGATGCACCTGACATGCTACTTCACGTGAGAACTATGAGGGTTGAAGCGTCACACCAACACAAAGCACAAACGCTAAAGGGGGTCTCCACCGGGTTCACAGATCACCCATGTGTGTATGCATGAAAATAATTTAACGAACAAAATAGATCAAGGTTAGTTGAACGGGCCGTCATTCCAGGAGCCAATTGGCTTTTGTCGCCTCTCTTGCCCGGTTCACCAGCCAAAGCTAGTCTTCTGAATGTGAGCTCGACAGCGGCGCCTTCCAGTCCTCTATTGTTAGGTCATTGATTCTTGCAACAGCTAGATTTTTCTGGTATGAATCAATGACCTAACAACAGAGGATTGGAAGGTGGCGCTGTCGAGCCCATGCCATGGGGTATAATTTAGCCACTTCGCCGCAGAAGGCACAGTGCAGATCGTAAGAATGTGAGAACGTATAGCTGAATTTGGCTAGCCTTTGTCCCCGAGGAAAGGTGGCAGTGCCTTTGCGTAGGGTAAAAGAGGCAGTCTCCCAAAGCCCGGGACTATTTCGTCTTTACTGCGCACTCAGTGAAGTGCACAGAAACAGTCGCGACCTGTCACGCAAGGCCGATACCTACAATCAGACGATCAGCACTTTTCAAAGAGGGGCCGGATTAGAGTCTCAGGAGCCCGTATTTTTTTTGCGTGCGTTTTTAACTAGTTTAGCAAAATAGTCCTCTATCGGAGAAAAAGCCCTCGTCCGTTTGTGCGTGTAAAACATGCACCGCATCGCCTCTAGTGATTGCAAAGCATCAGAGTGCACTCCGGGACTGAAAGGTGCCTCCTCCGGAGCACCCCTCTAGGTGCACCTTCGGGCACCCACTGGTAAAAATGCATCATTCACCTGCAAGCCTCATCACCACACTCTAAACAGAAAGGAGTGAAAATGGAGTAAGTTGTCCTATAGAGCACTCTCTTTTGTAAAAAGTATTGCGCTAGAGGACAGTTTACTCACTTTTTACTCCCATATAGGTATATTCCGGTTTAGACTGCACCTACCCACCTCCGCCAACAAAAGCCCTCAGCCACAATAAGCACAGGCAGCCGCGCATCAAAAAAGCGACGGCGAAATCAAATTCAAATATGCAATTCCAAGGCGATCAAGGTAAAAGTAGAATGTACAACCAATAGTGCTAGCGCAGATTTGTCGCATCACATTGGATGATCGCCTGCAGTGCATTTTTTTTTTTTGCCCTTTCGTTTAGTGTTGAATAGCCCGAAGGCGTCAAGTGGTTTTAGGCGCTGTGACAGTAGCTAACATCAGCTGTAGACATTGGCCACATTTTTTAACTTGCTTGGCATCGTTTATTTCATACTCAGTAGCTCTACTGTAATCTGGTGCTCTGTGGTCTCCTTCATGCACAAGTTTTTGTGTGACTGACTCCTTGCTTATTAATTCGACATGCCCCCTTGAGGCACCAAATAAATATGCTAAGAGAATTATTTCATGCATGCAACACGGTCGGAAGACGAAAAAGAAATCGCATCAAATTTTTTAGCGTTCTGACCATTTTTGTTGCGTCCTGATATCGACATTTTCTGGCGGAAGTCCTCGACGCGCACCATATTGCAGAAGTATTTTCTTTTCTTTCTCCTTTTGTTCCGTAGAAAAAAAAGGGGAGGGGGGACGCGGTGCAGGTTAAGTGCGTAATGAAAGCTTGGGTGTACTGGAATGATCTTCCCCGTGCGTAGTTTCTTTGACCACCGCCCCCCCCCCCCCCCCCCCCTAAAAAAAAAACATGGTAAGACACCTAAGCTCCGCTTTGAAGTGTGTCACACACGACAGTGGTTCGTCTTGCCCCGGCAGATACGGACACTGTTTCCCCTTTTACAACCACAATCATTTTGTGAAAGACCACACGACGTACATATAAAGCCCCGCTTTAACCAAGCCGCACGAACGTGTCTAGGTGGCGTAGCGGTAGCGTGTTTGACTCGCAAGCCAGGGATCAGGGGATAGAGCGATGCGTCTGCTGCGTAGCAGCTTGAGAGGCGACGCTAGTAACGTGAATCATCGCCGTCGTCTGCATGCTTATATGAGGGCGAGGATTAAGGCGGTAAACGACGGCCTGTGCGCTTGGCGGGCCGCTCACGGTTGCTCCGATCGCTGAAGATCCGATGCATCGTTGGTGTGGCGGGCGCCATCTATGGGAGCTGCTTGTAACAGCCGCTTTTTCGACCATTGCGGATTTTTCGTCACCGCCGACGGCAACGCCAACGCCGGCTTATCTGCAGAAGAAGGGCTCTTACGCTGTCGTGCAATATGCGTCTGTGGCTGCGGTCTGGCACTCGTTAAAAGCCTGCAGTCGTGTAGACTGCAAGACGTATAGCGAGAGAAACATCAGGATGGATTGTACAGCGGTTCACGCACTGAAAGGCGGGGGCGTGCCGAGGGCGGGCAACGTGATACAAAGCGTACGAAGGGCACTTGTAAGGCCCTTTATCAAAAACCTGATGAGCAAACAAAGGTAATTGGCTCGTGTCAGAGGTGAAGTTCCGAGGCACGCAGCCTGAGAAACGCGAGATATAGCAGCACATATCGGCGCTGAATCGAAGGCGTTGTCCACATACATCAAACGTCAGGATTTTTTATGCGGGATGTTTTGCTTTGTGTACTGAGAAGAGGCGTTAACATATACAAGCATCTAAATGAAGATATCGAGGTGCTTACGCCAGGGCCATGCAGGCCCATGCCCAGAGCAAACACGAGCGTCCCCCGAAGTGAAGACCGGCGCGCCCAGACCGCGCCTGGCCGTTCTCCCATGCGCGGAGTAGTAGACCGTTATCTGGGTTACGCCTGCCTGGCAGCGCGCCCAGCAAACGTGGTTTACGAGACTCCCATCGCGTGCGTTACTGCTGGTCAGCCGGGTTGCAAGCAGGTCAGATCTTCCTCTATTTGTATTTGATGAGCTACAAGCTGGAGGGGAGGCGGGGGATTTACCTTGTGAACGTGGGGCCTCCCGCATTTACTGACTGCGTATTAATGGTTCGCACCCGAAAGCCGGGCTTCAGCAGTGCGTGCCACGAACAAGAAATGGTCTGCCTTTTGACGACTTCATCATGTTTGTAGCGCGAAGGACGAGGAAAATAGGGAGGAGTATGACATGGCGTGATCGCTTTTTAGAGACTGAATATTAATTAGAACAAAGATTACATAAAGCCACCTTGTAAAAAAATAGTAAAAAGAAGACGAAAACGCATAAATGCATAGATATAAAGACAACAATGAGCAAAAAAAAGATTTAGTAGCAAAAACCACACTCATTTTCATACTTCTTCCCGTTGTCCTCGTCCTTCAGGTAGCTTCCATCATGAATCCCAATCGCCTAGCTTTAAGTGCCGCATTACATTGGCGATGATTCGGTCGACGGGTGTTTTGAATGAAGTTGGAATTTAGGTCAGGGGCACTAACGAGATCTGCGCTAGGACGCCGAGATGGCAATGCTCTTTTCTGTTTGTTTGTTTGTTTGTTTGTTTGCTTGTCTGTTTGTAAGCGAAGCCAAGCAGAGGGGCGTTAGCGCATTGCCGCCTCTCATATGCTAGAGGGCGAGGGTACCGGATTAGGCGTATGCGCCCAGGAACCAACGAAACCGTTACGATCAGAGATGTCATGCTCTCCTCGGTTGGTCCATAAGTCAAAATTCCCGACTAACCTCCCTGACATTCCACGTACGTTTCAAGCTTGACCTGCATGCTACCCGCACCGCCGCAATGTATAGTCAAGCATTTTGAAAGCTTGTGGAAGCAATATGGAAATAACTGGCGAACTTCGCAAAAGTAAACTACTTTTACTTATTTGGGTTTGGTGTTTTACAGCTTACCACATCTATCATCAGCTTATATTCCATTTACAGCAATGTTGAGTCAGCCAGTCATTAGCGCTCTTAGAAAAAGTTTATGAATTTGCAAGGGGGCGTACTTTGTAAGTGGGCCTCTCCCCATTCGTTCTCCCCTCTATAACACTAATCCCAACCGCCTGTGATATCACGACGGGTGTCAGGCAAAGTATTCGAGGGGGTATCCAACTCACGTACACGAGGTGATGCAAAGCGAAAGAGAAGAACGGGCAACAAAACGAAGGTGCCACAAACTGCGGTGCATTGCGTTTCTTTTGACTTTCCCGTTTGCAGCCTGCAGTTCCATCGAAGGAAGGGTTTACCAATAAGAAAGACAATAATAACCCGTATCAAGACGAATCTTTCTTTAACTACGGAGCTTCTGTGGCAGCTCAATAGCTTGCTTTTTAGTCGTATGGCTGCCCTTAGGTGGATGTTCATGAGTAATTACTCCTTTATTACGAATCAACTCCACTTTGGCAGGCTCCTATAAAAATATTTAACTAAGGAGAAATGAAGTGGAAAACGAATATTTGCAAATCACGGCTTGTAGTCTCCAACTGTTACTGCCACCGTTATTTCGTTCTCTTCCGCCGCACTGCTTACACCGTAAAGCGCATCAGTATTGAATTGTAGTATGCTCCGGAACCTCTATAAGTTACCGTTCCAGATATGAACGCGTTCCGCGTAGCAGTTGCACAAGGTAATGGGCCAGAAAGGAAGGTATTGTTCTGTGTCCTGTTTACTGCTTGTTCAACGAAATGCATTCTCGATGAACAGTCGTTAGGTATTGTTTGTGCATGACTGATGCTATTACCGGCAGTCCTTATTAATACCCATGAAAAAAAAATACTGGAGGGGCACTTAAGCTCAGCTTTAAATGTATGAAGCGATAGCGCTAATGGGTTAATTCCCATATATACGGAATTGGTAATTACCGACTTTACACTCAAAGGCCGCTGGGAGTCCTCATACAATCCAGGCGCAGTGGCGCTGTTAATTACCCCCTTTCCCTCACCACCTACACACGCCACTTCTTTCTGTATAAAAGTCTGGGTGTATCTGTGTGATCATGCCTAAGCCTATAAGCGTTCAATCGATCCCGAAGCCTACCTTTGGTTCGGAATAAAAACTTAACCCATACTTTTTTCTGCCACTTCTCTCGCATGCCGAGGTTGTCGTTCAAGCTGTCTTTGCCCTGCATTCGGTATTGAATGCTAAGCAGTTCCAACTTGGACCTCTGGAAACGCTTCCATTCACGACATCATTCGGCTATAAGGGAAACAAGTCTCCCTCCCTTGATATCTCAGCCGTTTGGAAGCGAGAGTCCCACTTCGCAGTGGCAGCCCGTCAACGTAATCAGCCCGCCCATCGAAAACTCCTTCCCTACGAAACCCGCCGCACGGCCGTTCTCGCCTCCGAGTTGACGTCAGCGACGAGTGCGGCTGAGCGTAGCATGTGGACACGCGAAAGGCGTGCGGCGCATACAACTCGCGGTACTGAGACGGCATGTTGCGCTCGCTGACGGAGAGAGAAGAGCCAGCGAAGTTGGCAGGCGTGGAGCTGTCATTTTCTCACCTCGTCTCACAGCCAGGCGGCTCGAAAAACTCTGCGCGCCTTAGACGTGACGCTCCCTGTTTGTCTGTCTGCTCGAATCCCTGAAGACGCGGCCAGCTGTCCTGAGTCGACTATTCCAAAATGTTCAAGCACCTTTAGTACAAAAGCCCTACTTCATGAGGTCGAAGCAGCTCACCAAGTTTGTGTGAAGCTTTGCTTTGAGAGTTACCTTGCCCAAACTTAGCATAGGAGCAGATATGAAGAAATAAAATAAATGTTGCCACGACATAGTTTCGAACCGGTGGCGGCGCGAACAGATCAGCTTCGCTGGACACCGCGCGAGGGCACTATGCTATCGCCACAGCCGATCACTCCACGTGTTAAACTGCAGCGCACTCTCACGCTGTGCATTGCACATTGTCGACTTCATCAACTAACACACCTATCGAACTAATATCGAAGCCAGACGTGCCGACGACCCAGCAAAAGAAAAGCATGAGCCAACAAGGCTAAACGCATGTTTTCGCACGTCTACTCGGTTTAACTGCGTTAAAGCCCTACAACTTTTTTTCACTATACCTTCTTCTCATGGTCCTAAATAAAGAAAATATTATTTAAAAATTAGAACTCACAGAGCAGCCTTTTTTTTGGCATTTTGCGAGATGTGATTTGCAATGCGTTCTTTTGACTTTAATTGTCTACGTACCTTAGTTTCTTTAAGGTTGTAATATAAGCATTTCCAAATATTTCGGCTGTATATAACGCGGCTGCGTTTGAAATCCTCATCAGATGTGTCAGCTCTTGCTTAGTGTCATATTCATTTCCAACTGCTCTATAATGTGACACATACACAATAAATCTGGACAAAATCATTTTTTGTCCGGAAACAGTTGATTAACGCAATTTTTTAATATAATGTAAGATTTTTTTCTATTAGCTTTTTTCCTATAGTCAAAAGCGTTCCCGATCGGTTTTCCATGACACTAACTGCTCGACGACATCGATATTGAAAGAAATATTTTCTAACACATCAGAATAATGGACCATTGCCGTCAATATATTCACAATAGTATCTTACATTTTTTTAGTATTCAAAAATTTTGTATGAAAATGTTGGACATGATATTCGCTTCTGCGAAGCACGAGCGGCGGCCTCTGCGCACACTGCGCTGGGCTTTGAAACCTGTTGCTATTTCTTCGCCTTTACAGATCATCTTGACAGATATAATTTTTCGATAGCATACATCGACCGTAAATGAGTCTTCGGCAAGAATACTTCCACCTATTCAAATTTTAATAAAACAAAAAGTTGGAAAGGAGGGTGGTTTACGGTAGCTGTTGTGGCTTTATAATGTTTTGCTTTGCATTGTTATATATTCTTGCAGTGCCGCATAGTCGCGTATTAAATAAAAACACATATGGATTGATCTGAAGCGTGGAGAATTGCTTTGTGCATCGTCTAAAAGGTTATGTTCTGCCCAAAGTTGTCATGCAAATTTCCTGAATAAGTTTTTAATCTCAGATTATAGCGTGCCAGATGTTTCAACTTCACATTTGTCAGGAAATTTTCATGCCACCTTAGGGCAGATCATGACCTTGCCGATGACGCATTAAGTAATCCTGCTTGTGGACATGGCGAATAAGAGCTCCATCAACAGGATACCACAAGACCCTGATTTGCAGATTTGAATCTTGAAGACGTAGCAGCTTTTTCAAGCGTCGCTTTCTGGCATCTATCAGATGAATAAGCCTTGTCAAAAATGAAGTGGGCAGAACAATGGCACAGCTAATGCGCGCGCGAGCTACGCAACACGCGCTTAAACGAAGGCAAGCGGCAAAAGGGGTTGAAGAAATCAAACAATCCAAGAAAATGTGTACGGCAATGTATGTAGCGGTAATGAGCCACGCTCACGCATTAACGTCGAATCGGCCAATCCATCGCCTGTGATTTTTTTTTTTTTGCAGCCAGTTGTCCAATAAGATAAAAAAGTGCATTCCACGGGAGTTTATACGCTGCAGAGGGGAGGGAGGGGGCAGAGAGGTAGTAGAGCAAATGTGACCAGGAAGTTTACGTGGATAGAATGGCGACAACTGGGGCAGGAGAGTGCTAGCTGGGGATCAGTAGGTGAAGCACTTGTCCTTTACTGGCCAGGACTGATTTGTGCGATTTTTGTTCCGGCGTAATCAGAAAATAAAACAGCACCTTTCGTTGGGTGTCGCATTCTGCTGTATTTCATTGTGTCTAGTTAATAAGCCAGACCAACTAAGGAATAATATTTTTTTCGCTTCATATATATGCTTCTTGTCCCGCAGAGTGCCCGGATGCCTGATAGCTATAGCTACTGTATCTTCCACTCCAGCCGCAAACCGTTGGCGAAGTCCGGCTTCCGCAAAGGAAAGTGATAGTCTATACCTCCCGCCCTTTGCAGACTCCGGATTAATCTAAAAAATGTTTTATCGCTCATTTCATATTAGCCGTGATTTTGCTGTGCAGATTGATGGTTCTCAGAAACTCCGACACGCGCGTACGTGCCCTTGCATGCATGGAAATCTACTACGATGCCAAGCCAAGCACCCGCCGCCACACCTTCAGTTTCCTCTGGAGATTCTATCAGGCTTTTCAGGCCCGGATAGATAAAGTCTTAATATATAAATGACGAGAAGCGTTGATGCAGTGAGTTTAGATGGCGAGAAGGAAAAAAGGAAAAGAGATATACATATGCTAGGCACCCGGAGCATGAGTGCGTATGCGTGAATTTGGAAGCTCCTGTCTGGAATTGGGTGTCGGCCATAAGGCACGCCCGCCGATTCCTCTTCGTGCCCATGTAGTCGGAAAATTATGCCGTGTAGCGGAAGCCGTATGCAAAGCTTGGTTGCCGCGCTTATGACGACGCCTGGAGGCGGAAAGAAGAGGCTTGGCTCTTCGCTGGCGCGGTGAGTAGAGCAATCCCCTCGAGGCGCCTGGAGGCTCGCGCGCGTGGTGGTGCTATATGTGATGATGTACGGCCGGCCGCAGCAGCCGAAAATTAGAGGCTAGCCAACAGTATGTACTTGCCAGCTGACGCCTCTCGAACTACTCCCCCCCCCCCCGTACACTTCTCCATGCAGCGTTCCGGTATGCTTTAATGGGTACCGCTTCTCTATGTATACACGTACACCCATGCGAGCGAAGCTATAGCTGGCGGCGAACTCTTGCACCCTTCGAAATGCACTCGGCGCACAAAACTTCTTCGGTGCAGTTCTGTTCGACCGGTAGCTGTTAAGTCATTCGCCTTTTGTGGAGCCGTCGTATGATGTACTGCGCGTTTAGAGGTTCTTGCATAGCGCATAATCACCTAACAGTAAACGAGCGCTCTAAAACGCCCAGGCGCGCCGCCAGGTAACGTCTGTATTTCCAGGCTTTGCGATTAGCGTAATTTCTAAGCTCCGTCGCCGCAGCATTGAGAGCAAGCGAGGGTGCGCCATTCGCACATAGTATGCTGTCCGCTGCAAGGTTTACACGCCACGAAAAGTTTTTCGCGGTCATGGCTTCGAATCCAGATGTGTTTGCTTGCGTTTTCTTTGTGCGCGCGTGCGTGCGTGCGCGCGCGCGCGTGTGTGTGTGTGTGTGTGTGTGTGTGTGTGTGTGTGTGTGTGTGTGTGTGTGTGTGTGTGTGTGTGTGTGTGTGTGTGTGTGTGTGTGTGTGTGTGTGTGTGTGTGTGTGTGTGGTGTGTGTGTGTGTGTGTGTGTGTGTGTGTGTGTGTGTGTGTGTGTGTGTGTGTGTGTGTGTGTGTGTGTGTGTGTGTGTGTGTGTGTGTGTGTGTGTGTGTGTGTGTGTGTGTGTGTGTGTGTGTGTGTGTGTGTGTGTGTGTGTGTGTGTGTGTGTGTGTGTGTGTGTGTGTGTGTGTGTGTGTGTGTGTGTGTGTGTGTGTGTGTGTGTGTGTGTGTGTGTGTGTGTGTGTGTGTGTGTGTGTGTGTGTGTGTGTGTGTGTGTGTGTGTGTGTGTGTGTGTGTGTGTGTGTGTGTGTGTGTGTGTGTGTGTGTGTGTGTGTGTGTGTGTGTGTGTGTGTGTGTGTGTGTGTGTGTGTGTGTGTGTGTGTGTGTGTGTGTGTGTTCCATTTGTGCTTACCCTACAGTGACGACGCTCAGGAACGCTCACGAAAATTGCGTGCATGAATTGGTGCAAAAAATAACCAAGAATCTACGTTGAAATAAAACGTAAATAAAAGCTCCTACTCCAACGAGGAAACCGAAGTCCAAGCGTGCCGAATCTTGTGTTCGCGCACCATTACAAGTTCATCACGGTTTCTGTTGATTTCGCAAAGGCGTGTGTTAGATGGTGTAAATATTTATGTTAAAGTTGTTTCCGTTGTCGTTGGAGGTTTTTATTATACCGGTCTTTCTGTCATCTACCTGCCAATTGGCAACTTCATCCAAACACCATGGCATCTTGAAAATAGGAAACGGCGCAAAGAAAACGGAGGACCAGGGAAAGGAAAGACTCGTTCAAGCGCTTGTACGTGTCCCTCTTTTCCCTGGTCCTTCATTTTAGTTGCGCTGTTTCGTCCTTTCAACATGCAGTATCAACTCGTCCCCTACCTTATGTTGTTACTATGGTATCAACGAAGAAAAATTCGTAGGTGGTCGTGAAATGTGGTGCGATAAACCTGATTGAGCAGTATTGGTTATATATTTTGCTTCTACAATGATAGCTCTTCTGTCTCGTCTTTGAAATATATTTCACCCTCGTTTTTTTTCCTTTCAGAGCTGCGTCGGCTTCTCGTGGGTGGAGACGTCTGGGGGGATGGATGTGAGTGGATGAGAGTTGGGTAGGGCCATCTGAAAGGTGGCGATGGATTGTTGCTAGTGGGTGATGGCTTCTGGACGGTGAAGGAGGGAGGAGGGCAACGCTGGGCAGGCACTGGGTGGACGGCCTTATGTGGAGGCTGGGGATGTTGGGCGGAAGATTGTGGATGGTGGAGACCAGTGGAGGGCAAATGTGGAAGATTGAGAAGATCGAGTGGAAAATCACACAACACCAAACGGAAAGCTTCTGCAAGATAAGGGTAGCGATACTAACTCGTTAAAAACGAAGAAGAACAATCTGTCATTGTACACAGCGTACTTAGACTGTAGCAGAGTTACACAGCCCGAACAATCGATTTATAGCGGCACTTTTTAGCGATAAAGGAGCAACAATTAGATTGACATTACCGTAGGGTACCGCAGCGATGGCCTATTGGCGGAGCATCCGCCTCGCATGCGGGAGGTGCTGGGTTCCATCCAGGGCCGCCGGGTACCCAACGGTGATACAATGGGTACAAGCTTTCCGCTGGCCTGGTGTATGCTTAATCAGGGTGAAATCCTTAGAAAATGGGTCTTTGACCCCACCTTGAGTAAAGGAAGATACCTTGAGTCATGGCGCTATTTGGCCACAGATGCCCTTGCACCATAAAAATTCATTATCATCACTATCATGTTGTCACAAGAGATTTCGAACACGAATCGTTATTTTCTTGCAACGCACGTTTTCCGTGTGGCAGTCAATGTGGATCGTAAGCCGGTAAAGGAAAAAAATGTTGTGAGAAACAAAATATCTCACAAAGAGCAGCGTTACGATAGATTTATTTACGTAGGCGTCTGATAGGCTCTCGAATGAAGGACATGAATGCACGTGCTTCCAGTCTTTTCGCATTGGCGAACGAGGGGAATCACAGTGGCTCTCGATCCCTGAATCGAATGCGGACAAGGCTGGCTTCGCGCGCATTTTGCGTCGGGCAGTTCGCGTACAGCGCGTGCGCAGCTGTCACTCCTTGGAAAGGCGGCAAGAAATAAGCACGTTAAAGAACGTGCGGCGCCGACAAAAGTAGAAGCCCTTCCTTCCACAACGTTCCTCGGTTCTCCCACGATCTGCGCGATAGGATTCCAAAGAAGGACCTACCCAGCGAAGTCGTATACGACCACTACATTCTTACCGCAATATCTCTGGTCCCGACGAAAAGTGTTCAGAGCCACGCAAACAGCATTGCGAAGCCGGACACGTTTCCAGACTGTGGAGATAACACGTAAGCACGTCCGCGCAGCCAAATCCTTGGAGGCTCGCGAAAAGAGGCTAGTCTAAAGGACGTAGTTGAAGCTTTCGTGGTACCCAATGGGCTACGCAAAGAATGCTGAAAGTAAGAATAAAACTAAGAACTGCAGATTTCCGGAACTCTCGCGGGTGGCAGCGGTTGACTAGTTCGCCGTAAAAAAGGCACTCATTTGCTCGGTCTTCGGCCCCACAGCGGCGGGGCACTCTGTTTTCCAAGCTCCGCGCGCATAACATTAACGGCTGCGCAGTGGAGATCGTACATTCGTGCGTGACGTTTACGCCTCCAGACCTCGCGGAAGTCCTTGCGGGCAGCTGTGACCGCGCCGCGTTGAAGGCATAAGGTTTATACTGCGGCGGTCGTGTACGTCAGTTTAATGAGGCGAAGGAAGCTTCGACGTCGCAGTTTCAATTAGCGAGTCGTGGCAGGCACATAGTCATTGCTGCCTTTAAGAAAAAAAGGAAGAAAAAAACAAGATACGCGTAAAACGCTGGGTGTGGACTGGGTGCGTAAGTCTTCGAGGAATGGCAACAAATTGAAGACGCGAGGCGGCTGTGGGAGCTATGGGTCTATACCACTCCTGTAGACGCCTTCAGCAGATGAAAATCTCGAATATGAATTTAGTTAAGTCCGCAAATTACTCCAGAGCACTCAGCGTCGTAGACTTAAGTTTTAGAGTTGATGCACGTATTAAACGCGCTTACTTTCAGCCCGGATCTCAGTATCGGTGTCCCCTAAGAATCTCCAGCAGCCTCTCAAATCATCGCAATCTCGCCCAATACGACAGTAATCAGTGATTGCCAGTAATCAGACACTGATGTGAACATAACAATGCGCCACCGGCTAAAGTCTCAATTCATTCCAATAAGGTTGATATTTTTGTTATTGTTATTTTGGTTGTTATTTTTGGTGTATATTAATGATATCTCTGCTGTCATGGAACCAAATGTACGACTGAAGCTATTCGCAGATGACTGTTTAATTTATTCCACAGTTAGAAACACGGAAGACCAGCTTAGAATTAACAACTCTTTACAGGCATTAAGCGAATGGTGCAAAAAATGGAGCATGGAAATAAATTATTCTAAATCAACGTACATGCACATTACAACGAAAAAATCTGTTCTTTCGTTTCCATATTTCATTGGTGACAAGTGTTTGGTAAACGTAACTCAGTTTAAGTATCTAGGAATGACAATAACACAAAATTTAAATTGGGGCACACATATAGAAGAGCTGTGCTCTAAAGCACACCAGAGGTTATGTTTTTTTAGAAAAAAAAATGGAGAATGCTACACGAGATGTAAGACTAATTGCATATAAAGCTTTTGTGAGGCCAATCCTTGAGCATGCGTCAGTAGTATGGTGTCCTAAACAGAATTATTTAAAGAAACAATTAGAAAGAGTTCAGAGGTACTCAGTACGCTTTATTTGCTGCCGATATCGAAGGACAGACTCAGTTACAGATATGCTTTCTTCCTGTAACCTGGATTCATTAGAAATACGTAGAGAAAAAAATCGCCTAAAGCTACTATTCCAGATGCTCCAAGGACAGGTAAACATTCAAAAGGAAACATACATACAAGCGCCAGGCAAACGGAGTTCTAGAACAAATCATAGTCGGATAATTCAGCCGTACTACGCCCATACTGAAGCTTTCAGAAATTCCTTCTTCCCCCATGTAATTGAAATGTGGAATGACTTGCCAATGAGTGTTGTAGAACAGAATGATCTGCATGAATTTGAGCGATCTCTGGATGACCATCTGCTTGAAAGTGCTATTTGATGCTTGAACGAATGTACTGTCTTCTGCTGATGTATTTAGGGATTGTGAATAATTCTATTTTCTACGAAGTTTTCATACCCTCCCTGTAAGGACCCTCGCTTGAGGGTTAACAGTATTGTTAAATAAATAAATAAATAAATAAATAAATATATAAATAAATAAATTAATAATTAATAAATAAATAAATAAATAAATTAGAATTAGGCAGCCTGTGAAGGCGTCTAGCAATTCAAACATATGCGTTATGCATTAGAGGGCGCACTCTCCCTCTGGAACCTTGGAGACTCCAAGGAAGGCGTGCTGCTAACAAACTCAAGATCTCGCTAGCACCAAATTTCAGTTGGAAAAACTCATGCTTGTAACGTGTAACACTGCGGTGCACTTAGAAAAACAAAAAGAATTTACGAACTTCGTAGTTAACGAAAAGGCGTTGATTGGAGTGAGCACGCAGGAATGATCTTGTTTGCTTATTCCCCGCATTGGATATATAGGAACCAGTCAGTAATTTTGATTGAAAACGGATCTATTATTATTTTAATCAGTCGACTTATAGTTTACATCATGACAGAGTGACCTCCCAGTCATCTCCTGCAATGACCTCTATGTAGGGCAAGCAACCAGGAGCTTACCCACGCGCAGGAACTGTTGATCCCACTTCTTGTTCCTGATATGAAATTTGCTTTGATTGAGACGAAGGATATACTGACGTCCCATCTAGAGGAGTCTCCAGGCCACGGTATTCGCTCTTAAGCAGTGTATTCCGGCGCTTCAAGCGCCAACGAACCTGAAGGCCCTCGTGGCTTTCATGGGTTAGCATAGGGGTCCTCCAGGCCCTCCACAGATTCAGGGCTTCGAGCGCGTCGTAAATACCTCAATACGAGATTGAAATACACGCCCCACGTGGCCTGGGGACTTTTGAACAGTCCTGTACATCAGCGTGCTCTGATTATGCTTATGACACGAAGCAAATCAAAACTGGCTCTAAACTCACGAAGAGCCTGTTCGCTCCCTATCGAAACCGCGCACTTGTCTAAACGTAGTCCACGTGCCGGCCCATGTGTGAATGAAATCAAAATGTCGTCGGGACGGCACCCTCAGTACGTACCCTCAGTAAGGATACGAAAAGAGTTGTCACAGCTAGGCAATGGACGCGCTGCATTAAGTGCAACGCCCTTCCTAGAAGTAAAGGCATGGCAGCCACATTGTATCCGGCACCCAGCGTGACAGGCCGTTGAAAGGGTCCCGCCTCGCAGCGCACGCGTGCACCTGAGAGGAGACATAATCGAATTGCGCATTCGAACGGCGTCTACCCGAGGACATGACAGACAGCAAGGGCATGCGGAAGGCTGACCCCTGCGCGTTGGATTACGGGGGAGAGACGAAGCGCCTGTGCGGCGAAGGAGGCCGTTTGGAATTGCCGCCTCTGGCTCGCGTTTCCGTCCGTCCAGTACCCTTGGAGGACGGAGTGCCTGCCACAGCACACATGCGCGGCGGAGTAGTATTTCCGCGCGGAAGGACGCCGCCCACCTGTGTGGTCTTCGACGCGTAGAAGAGCATTTGCCGGTGCCGGTGCGAGAGCGCCATTCGATCACGCTGGCGTGGGGTACGTGGATAGCGTAACTCTACGTTTCTCTCTCCCTTGCCGATAACTGATTACGCAGCTACGCTCGGCAATGGAAGATGCGTGCCCACACGTGCGCGTAGTGCATACACTGCGTTTGTGTCTCTCGGCAGAGCACCTCTCACGCTGTAACTCTTCCTTTTTATCCCTGTGTATTCCTTTTTTTATATTTCCAGTTCAGCATCGCGTGGGATTGGATGGGATTTCACACATGCTCTTTAGAGTGTTGTTCGATGCTTCTATGGGATTATTTGGTTGCTGGGACGCTAGCTGAGGCAAGCATTCCGTCATTGCGAGAGTTTGTCGGTTCTTGGTGCAACAGCATCCGCAGGAATGAAATGGTTTTGTAGCACTCTGATGTTCCCGAATGGTGCATTACGAAAACACATTCGAGACATCGATGATGACTAATTACAATAACGTTTCGGCAGTACCCGATCGCGCATATTCGACCGCGAGTACCGCACAGATTCTTTTTTTTTTTTAGCGAGACACCACCTTGGACCCCACCAGGGCTCTATCCGATTACCTCTGCATGACGATAGTTCCAGCTGAGTCGACATCACAGCCTGTGGAGAGGCGCATATTTCGTCGAGCTGAATTCGGAAGTCTTCAATCACGGACGCGCTTGCCATAAAGTACAGGGCCGACTAAAAGTCCTCCCGTGTGAAGGCAGGAAACCTTCCCGCAGTGCAGAGATATTGAGCGGGGCGAAAGTGGGGTGGCGCTATATTACGAATTGCCCACTAAACGACTCATTAGTTGACGCCGCGTAGCCTGAGCATGTTTTATCACCCGTGTACATATAAAACTATATCGTTGGGAACGGTCTTTCTACCTTCTTTTACTCAACTCGAGCAGTTTTTCTGAACGTGGCTTTTGCTGGCGGCAATTCCGATTCTCAGCATGCGTCGGAACTCAGGTATCAGTGCGTGATGCAATGCGCGCGGTTAGTTGTCGCAAACGCTGGCTTTCCCTCCACCGCTGTGACAAAGAATGGAAACACGACGGATGGTCTTGTTGGTACATGTTTCGGCACCAAATTTGATTTCCCCAAGCACGTTTAATGGCAGTGAACTGTACCAGCAAAGAAGGGCGAGCACCATCTGAACAGAGAGAACAATTTAAGAGAAACAAAAACACGCGAAGAACGTCCGGCACGCTGGACGCGAATTTACGCCGCCCTGCGTCCCAAGAACAAAGGGACTGCTGTTCAGCTCTTTCGAAGCGTAGGGAGGAGCGTTCTGGGCCAAATATAGGTCAAGCGTGCACCAACACCGCTGCCGTCGGGGCTGCCGAAGCCAGCCGAGTTGGAGCTACCATAGCTGTGGCCACCGCATTTGCAGTCCGATGGACGCGACGACCGTCCGCTTTCGAAGTGTGTCAACGGAGGCAGCGAAGGCGGTACAAAGCTTACGCGTGCACTGTTTTAAAAACACCTTGCACAGATGGCGCTGTGGTGCTTTGGGAGCTGTCTATAGACGAGTTGCCTGCAGGCAGCTAGGTTAGGTTAGAAAATGTGGTGGAAAATGAGTGCAACCCGAAGGAATGGAGGAAAAGCTTTTGTGGTCGAGCCGGCAATGTCGAGCTCGACTTTGAGAGCGGTTGTCCATTAAACAAATTGCCGAATGGACGAAAAACTTAAAAAGTGGCAGGACTTTAACGCAGCTAAGCTGAGTAGACGAGCGATGCGTTTATCCTGGGTGGCTCATGGTTTTGCTTTACTGGGTCGTCGGCACGTCTGGCGACGTTATTTGACTCAGGTTAAGCTCTGATCGAGGTTAAGCTGATCTGATCTGTTCGCGCCGCCGATAGAAGTTGATGAAAACGACAATGTGCAATGCAGGGCGCGATAGTAGGTTGCGCTTTAAAAGGTTGCCATCGCTTTTGAGGCAACAACAACAACAGGAGGCGTGATCTGCTGCGGCGATAGCATAGTTTGCAAAACTATGCATGGTAGTAATATTTGTCTAGGCATTAGAGCTCTACTAATGTGGTCTACAGTACTATCTATGGGTATTACGTTTGTTTGCACCGTTTTTTTTTTGTCATGCATTGGCTATTTTTGTTTATTAGTTACTTATATTTTCCTTCAGGCTTTGCTCTACTAAATTTGTTCTATTGCGTTGTCTTTTTTTTTGTTGGTTCTGCGGGTAATTTCCTATATTCTTGTCTTGCTTTGTACATTATATTTATGTGTACAACGCGCGATAGGGACAAAATACAGGTACTGTAGATTGCTGCATTTGAAATAAATAAATGCTGAATATGTTGCGTAAGACAATTCACTTTATAAGAAACATTGCACACTGTTGTCGCCTAGGTGGGAAAAAGCCAGGAAATCTCAATTTAATCTTTGAGAAACGCTGCAGTGATTTCACACGTGTACATCATTTGTCGCAGTTCTGTATTGTCACAAAGTTATGTAGCTGCAGGTAGATGCGATCTCACGTGTGCGTGTAACTGATGGCCTGCACTGTACCACCTAGCGTCGTGAAGACATTGCAGCATTGTAACATAATTTCATTTTCTCTCGCAGCAGCCACCGGCTTTGCACAATCTGATCAATACCTCCTTGAATACTAGGAGGTGTTGACCTAAACTACCTACCGCTACAAAAAAAAAAATGTTATATAAGTTGAAGCAGCTATACTATAGCTCAAATGTTCTTAATAATTACCATATTAAGCCCACATTTATGGCATTCACTTACTAGCAGTAACCGTCCTTCTTGTTTATTTATCACTTCTTTTAGGGTCACTTATTTAAAGCGCCTGCTACCGGCAGAAGAGAAACGATTCGTAGAACAAGACTTTTGAACAAGTACCATAGGTGACAGGGTCGCATAATCGGCCTGAAAAGCACTCGTGGGAAACAAGAAACCCGCCCTAATTTTTGTGAGACGCCTGAACGGGCCGAAAACGACTCACTGCTGCTTGCACCAGCGGGTACGTCGCTGCCACCTGTTCTGCCTCTTCTTTTGGCAATCGCATGTAAGGCAGCGCTCGCGCCCACTTCTCCACATAACAAAGTGAATTAAGGCATGGCTTACTAATGGTGACCTGCGTAATGGACCACGCCCAGTGCAAGAGCAGCCAACAAAGCGTCATTTGCAGATGAGGCAGCGGACACACAACCCGCGAAAATTTGGGACGTCTGCTTAGGACCCAATTAGCCGACTGTGCCCTGCAGCTGCTCCCTTGTATACTCACACAGACAAAGCGTGTACTTCGCTGTTTATGTGTCTCTGATTCTTTGCAATTGTGAACCTATCCTCCCACAGCGGACAGTTCCCTCCACACTGTCTCACTGCGTGCGCAATTGAGGACGGTCATTACACCGACGGCTACTCAACGATAGCCTGTTTTCCTTCTATCTTTGTGATTATAGTTTCTAGGACAAATTGCGTGCGGATGCGTCTCGTGCATGGACTGTGGACGTTGTCCGCTCCATTTTGCTCGGCTCTGGTTGTGCTCTTTGCATGACAGATGCGTGTGTGAGCTGATGCGCCTCCTGTCTGGGTTGGGTACACAGATAGCACGCGTAAGCAGCCCCGTTGATAGCTGCCACAACGACATATAAACAAAGGACAGCTGTCTTTTCCTCGTTGTAACCTTCGACGCTGTCCGCGCGTAACAGCTGACTGCGCTGAAGAGTCGGAAACCCTTGATTAGCGGAACCAGCGTGTCTGACCTGTCCTTGTGAGTCTTCTCTACTGGCCGTGTTTTCTTTCAGACTTCGACAGGACCCGTTCTCTCCCCATCCCTGCTTCTTATTCGTCGGGCTGTTGGGCGCCTGACTGGCCATTGTTTCAGATGACCGGCCTGGTCATTGAAACGTCGGTAGAGGTCCCAGCTGATCCTGAGGCTTGGACGATAACGGCAACGCGAATGGATGGACTGAATGAGGCGTAAGTGGCAGGTCGCGGATTTCTTGGCAGACATCGTGAGAGGCACGCCATTGCTTGAGACTCACAAATTGCAGCGGTCCAGCTGAATCACCTCACCGCGTGCTGGAGGCTGAGTCAGCAAGGATGAGTTTTATTACCGTGCTGAAAAGAGTATGTCGTTGACTGTGCTTCCGATGGCCTAGACCACGTGGCTTGCTTTACAGAGACGGAAGCTCTCTCGATGGCTAAATCACACGACGTTTATTCTTGTGCTGGTTAGCTCAGAGGCCTTCTTGCCGCTACTACATGGTGTCCTGAGGTCATGAAAGCTGAGCGCCCTTCTTGATCGTGTGGTCTCGTGCAGTGGAAGAACAGCAATCGCGCATACTGTTTGAGAGTTTTCCAACCGCTTGCTATGTAATCAGGTCGCAGCTGACCTATAGGTGGTGCGTAGGGATTCAGTTGTAACTGAACCTGCGAGTGTGTGACCTGACACCAACTGTTATTCTAAGTCAGCGAATGAGTGAGTTAGTGAAGGTAAAGCGCGAGTGACTCATATCGCCGTAAGTGAGGAAAGAACGCAGCATTGGTGAGAGGTTGTCGTTGAGAGTGGGCAGAGGTTGAGGTTGTTGCAGCTACTGGTCGGGTTAGCCTTGTGGATTCTTCCGCCAATTGCTTCACCTAGCGACACTTAAATGCAGAATATGGTCCACAAGGCAGACACATACATGACATCTGACTGATCTGCATGGCTCTAAACACAACCACCTATAACTGTCAACAGTCAGCTCCTGCTGTCCCCATCTGGAGTTTTAATCCGATTCCTGTAGGAACTTTAAAAGAAGTCGTGAAGCCTCGCAACACACGACTACACGACTGCTTTCCGCGAGGGTAGATAATGTCCTGAAGGGAACTGCGAGGGACTCCTGTATGCTTGAGGGAAGCGAGCAACACACACCTTTCCGCGGTGTACACTGTACAGCACATACGAAAATGTCCTATATCACCGCACACACCACATGTGGAACACAGCGGAGACGATGCCAGATCCGTCTTATACACCCGCGCAAGTGCAAGGTCAAGGAGGAAGGGTTCTCGAGCGAGTAAGTGACCGATCCAGTGACCGCGATTCTGAGTGAGTGGCTCTCTAGGTGCAGCACGGAATTCTTGATGACCGAGAAGAAAGAAAAGGGCCACTCCTATACCACAGTAACATGATTATCACACAGTGTGCCCCACGAGAAGCGACAACCATATACGTTTAAATAAAATAAGGCCAAAGATCACACCGCTCCGACCAGGATATAGTTAAACAACCGATCACCGGACCCTGGACAAACTTCGGAACCGCAAAAGCGGGTCGACAGTCGGTGCTCTCCGCCGCGCGTCATCCTGCGTCGCATCTATGACGAAATGCGTTCAAACGAGCCAATGCCCAGCAGGACCAGATTATTTCTTATTAAGGCGTGATCCTTACTTGCCCCACCGCGCGAAAACCCTCTGTGTTTGTGTGCGTGCATGCGTGCGTGATAGTGCCCATAAAAGATGACGTACTCATGCAACCTGGTAGATTGTGGTTCAAAATTTAATAAGTGGTTGCGCGAGGTTGCTCGGGACAACCTGGATAGAAAAAGTGGCAGCACATGCCATCCCAGGGCAGTGGCTCTCCATTTAACCCCTGCACTACCGCACCACGAGTGGTATGAGGACTTCCAGGAATCTAGGAATGTAAAGTGAAGAAAGAGCAATTCTGCATATATGGGCTCATTAAGCACCATCCATCAGGGAAAGCGGTCTAACAGCGCGTTGCCTCCGCGATTCCACAGCTCCGTGACCATTCAAGCAGGCACCTCTCCACGTTCCGTCCGCGGGTCGGTCTTTCGCCGTCTCCCAACCTTCCGTTTCCGGGTCGAGCAGCACCGGCGCCTGCAGTCAAGGAAGAAACGGTGATGGAATTCAAAGCTGGAGACTTGAAGGCACTTGTGGAGTGGACGTTTCGCGATTTCCAGCAGGATATGTTCGCTGGAATCGGGATATCAACCTCGAAAGCTCGAACAAAAACTCGTACGAGAAATGCGGTATTGAAGAGATGCTGGCTTCTTAAGAAGCGAACTGATGAGAAGTTCATAAGGCAGCAAACGTATCAGGCCGCATCTTCTGCAATCTATACAGGCTGGAGTTTCGTTGAGGGACTTGTGATTGCTGCTAGATGCTACCAGTGACGCTTGGCAGCATATACTTGCGGAAATGGGCACGGCTCTTGGAAAATTGAAATTACACTTTCTAGCAAAGGCGCCCGTGTGCTGTGCGATATCAGTGTACGTTAAATATCCCCCGGGGGTCGAAATTATTCCGGAGTCCTCCACTACGCCACCTCCTTCTTCCTTTCTTCTTTCAGTCCTTCCTTTATTCCTTACGGCGCGGTTCAGGTATCCACCGCGATATGAGACAGCTACTACGCCATTTCCTTTCCCCAAAAACCAATTTTATTTTACATTTTTCCCTCTCCTCTTTTTAACTAAAAAGCATTATTCCAGCTAAGAACTCAGAGAAAGGCTGGAATTCAGTTTTCATTGCTAACATCACTCCATATCAAAACCCTTCTAGCCGACTACTGGCCTCTACCACTGGGGACAATCGTAAATCTTCGGTACATATTGCGTTTACACCTTGCCTGAATTTTTAGAACAGCATGACCAGGAGTTAAAAAAAATTTCCTCAAAGAAAACACCGTTACGCACCAGAAGAGAATTCAGTTCCTTTTGAAATTTCCAAGACTCTGGACTTGTTAGACCAGAGCGAAACGGGATTCGAGTTGGCGGAAACCCGGGCTTCTCTTGACTTGCATGTTGCATCATGGGTAAACTGGAATACGTTATTTGTATCATGCACAGTCGACGCGTCAGTTGCTTGGAGAAAAGGCCCACGAGGACTCGAATGGAAGGGCGGAGCCGCGACACGAGAGCGATGGTGCCATCTGCTCCGAAGTTACTTGAAGTATCTCCTCAGCGAGAACACGAGACGCCAAAGAAGACCTTCAAGGTAGTAAAATGCGTTCCTCTGCCCTTTCTTCAGAATGTGCGCCCTCGGGACAGGAGCACCGCACACGTAAAGTTGCTGTATGCTCGCAATGAAAAAAATTCCTCTACGATTACGCTTTCTCATTTCTACGGTTGACCAGCCCAGCTGCTCTGCAAGTTTATTTCGTTTTCTCTGAGTGTTTGTGATGTGCGGTTAAATAAGAGAGTCCACCAACACATGTGCGGAGCGCGATAGTATGTTTCTTCGCTGCTGGCGACATCATGTTCCCTCACGTGACGTCACACATGATGGTCCTACAACTACATAAAAGACTTCCTGTCTGATAGGACAGCGCGTATAAAATATCAGGACATAGAATCAGAGGAAATCACGTTGGCAAGCAGAGGTACCCCCTAAGGCTCTGTACTATCCCCGCTCCTCTTTAACCTCGCAATGAGAGGCCTCCCCACGAGAATCAAAGAGATAGGAAAGCTAAACTTCAGCATGTATGCGGACGATATAAACGTTTGGATTAACCAGGGTAGCGACGCTGACATCGAGAGCAAGCTGCAGGAAGCCACGAATATAGTGGTGGACTACGCAGCAGCTAGGGGGCTCTCGTGCTCACCAGAGAAGTCAGAGCTCCTGGTGTACAACCCTAAATCTCTGAGACTTAAACAAAGCAATGACTTTAACATCACAGTCGAGGGTAAACCATTCCCCAAGGTAGACAAGATCAGGATTATTGGTGTCCGTATCCAAAGCAATGGATATAATGGTGCGACTATAAAGAAGCTGGAAGGCTATGCGGCACAGGTCATAGGAATCTTTAGGAGAATAGCCCTCAAGGGAAGAGGGCTTAAAGAGAGGAGCCTAATTAAGCTGCTGCAGGCCTACCTTATTAGCCGTCTGAGCTATGCCACACCATACCTTAATATACGGGCCTCGGAACGGGCCTCGGAACGAGACAAACTAGATTCGATTATCAGGAGATGCTACAAGCCAGCACTCGGTATCCCCATAAGCACTTCAACCGAAAGACTCTTAGGAATGGGAGTTCACAAGACATGGAGGGAAATCGCCGAGGCTGTTAAAACAGCCCAGCTGGAAAGACTTAGCCAATCCAGCACAGGTAGGGCTATCCTAAACATGGTAGGACTACGGACAGGGGTATGCAAAAGAAGCAGGGCATCCCAAGAATAATTAGAGAACCACTTAGGGTGGATCCTCTCTCTAGGAATATGCACCCCACCTTTCACAAGGAAAGGAGGGAGAAGAGAGCTGAGGCGCTAGTCAGGCGCTTCAGCGAGGCAAACGAGAAAACAGTAGCATACACGGACGCGGCGAGTGGCAAGCTGGGAGCGGCGGTAGCCTCGGTGGTGGATGGCCGGGGTGAGGCAGTCTCATCAGCAACCATACGCAGTCGCAATCCGGAGTCAGCAGAAGAAGCTGCAATAGCGCTTGCTTGCGTAGGGACAGCAGCAAAATTCATAGTTAGCGACAGCAAAACGGCCATATATAACTATGGTAGAGGTAGGATTGCTCCAGAAGCGGTGCGGATACTAACAGGAGGACAGATAGAAAGGAATATTAGCCTCGTATGGGCACCAGCTCACACGTCAGTTCCAGGCAATGAGGCGGCACACGCTCTGGCTCGAGATCTCTACTTCCGAGCCGGAACAGAACCGCCCGACTGCAAAGAACTAGACGAGAGACTGCAGAATTACACGGAAATAACTGAAAACTACAGATTACAAAGGAGACTAGTCCCTCCATCGGACAGAGAGCTCGGAAACAAAGAGGCGACGATCTGGCGCAGATTACAGGCAGGAAATTACATTAATCCGGTCTGGGCATCGCACGTCTTCAAAGACGAAGACATAGATGATAAGTGCAAAAAATGTGGAGAGAGGGGGACCCTCGATCACGTAATTTGGGAATGTGTAGACTCCCCAGGGGCTAACGAAGGAATTGATAGTAGAGAAGCCTGGGAGACCCTTCTGCGGAGCACGGACCCCGTCAAGCAGAAGCAAGCCATTCATCTGGCGGTGGAGGCCGCAAAGAGCCAGCAACTCTTTTCCTGCCTTTAATCGCGGGGGACCCGGCCCCTACGCCCTAGGCCTGCGTGCCAGGGGTAGGGAGTAGGGGGCCTCCCTTCTGATGGAAATAAAGGTTTTTGGAATGGGAATCCTTGGGACGTCACGTTAGGTGACGTAAGTCGTGATGGTGACGTGATGTGTTAGGCCAACGATAGAAGGGAACGCTCGAAACGCAACTGAGCCACTAACAGCTTCACTGTAGAACTGCCCGCGGCTCCGGCTCAACAGAATTAAGCGTAATATTAGTTTTGCGGAGCGCTGACGTCATCCGGAAGTTCGTGACACAAGAAATCCAGAACTGCAGCTGCGTACCTTTACAAAGAACCCATTGTGCAGCGGAAAACATGATGAAATGCCGAGACGTCGCACCGGGAGCATTCATCGCGCTGCCCTTGGAGTACCCCCAGGGCCGGGTGTGTTCTCATTAAGCTCCACATGCAGAGCACGTATGTTTTTATGCATGCCATTGCTATGGCTTTGTCTTCGCGTTTGGTGGTCGCGGCGGTTATGATCATTCGTCACGCCCAGTGCACCTCCGTCACTCTCGCGCTTCTGGAATGCCGCTTCTCCCTCAGCCTCGACGCGCACACGGGGCATTCTTCCAGTCTTCCTCCTCTGGGGGGTTTTCTTCTTCAACTCATATCCGTCGCCGTGTCCCTGCCTGCGCCCTCTTTTGTTTCATTTGCTTTGCTGCAATCGTTGACTATGAGGCAGTCGTGTATACAGCGCGGAACTGGAGCCAGCTTGTCTTGTTCTCGCGACTGTTTCTTCTCTATCACAACCCGCATTTATTTACAACTGATAACACGACGGCACTGCAACGGCGAGGCCCTTCGTGGAGTGTCGCGCTTCCTGGTATCCGCTGCGGCACTTGGCAGAAGAGCACATGATCCGCGTTTTTTTTTGCATCAGTTTGTTTTTTTCTTTCTTACAGCGCTATAAAATTTTGATAAAAGCGACGTGACTATTTCCCTGCGCTCGATGTTCGCACCCAGACTTACTGCGATAAGACGCTGCTTCGAAAAGCAGTCGCAATGCGAGTGCGAACAGTGAGATACGAATATTCCAGGCAAAAACAACTTTAGGAGCTACATCCAACTCTGCGAAGAGCAGACTGCCGACTGGAGGTAGGCATGGCTAGTTTGAGCCAAGACCCAGCGACTATGCACAAGAGTTCCTTCATTAATTTTTTTTAATGAATGAATGAATGAATGAATGAAACGGTGCATCCGAGAACTCGTGCCACTTGGATCGTTCATCGTGTCAGTCGATAACAAACAAGCAAAGTATAGAAAACAATGGCCAAATTATATGCTACCAAATGAGGTGGATTAAAAGAAAAGCAAAAATGCGTTCATTTCTCTTCACTTTTCATGTGCTGTAAGAAATCGAAGGTATATGTACAGCCTTTTCCTGTTCAAGGCAATGTTAGCCACGCGAACCCCAGCGTCTAATGCGGTACCGTCAGATTTTGGTTTTTTGTTTTCGTTCTTTTGATTTCTTGCGCTTGTTCCAGCGCCTGTGTTGTTAATTGGCGGTTGGCGAGCTTTAAAGAGACTGCCCGTAACAATCTTTCGAGTAAAAATTGGAAGTCTGCACTATGTGTCCTCTTCCATTTATTTTCGCTTTATTAGGCAGTTTTGAAGATGAACTGGAGTAGGAATAGAAACGGTTATAAACCTTTGAGCTTGAACACAACCTTTGAACACAACCTTTGAACACAAAAGAGGGACTGTCGGCGCCACGCTGAAACAGTCAACCAGAACTTTGAACGCGAACTCCCGCGCATCAAGACCTACTGAACTACTGACCGGCGCTCTGCTCCAGCGTGCATGGGCTAGTTCATGCCTTTTGTTGCCGCCAGGATAGAAACATTACCTACTGTGTAGCGTTAATAAAAACCTGTTGGGAAAATGGCTTCCTCTATCATTTTGCTTCAAACAGGGCAGTTTTATCGTTCATTCACGTAATCCATGGTTGTGCCGACGAAATAAAAGTGGCCAAAAAGGAGGACGCTTTTTTATACTCTTCTAGAGCAGAAAAAGCCATTATTATGGCTATTACCATTGTTTATATTAAGATAGCAAGGAAAGACAAAACAAATGCATTGAACTGAGCGCACGAAACGGCAGACGATGGTGATGACCGCAGCAGACGAACAGGGTAGTTGAGCGTTCCCAATGGCCAAAAAGGTGACGAAAGTTGGCGCACACAGCTTCATAGGACCCCGCCATATGTGCAGGTCTGTAGTTCAGTAGGTCTTGCCGTGCGTCGCCACTTTAACAACCAAATGCGCTTACAACTCAGCGGGAAATAGGTACATGGCACCTGGCTTTTTAAGTTCACTCGTAATTTCCCCGCTTCTCCGCGGAGCGCACGAAATCTCATCGCACTTTTTAAATACGCGAATTAGTAACTGTCCCGGCTGCACGAAATAAGCTGGCGTCCGTTTCGTAAGAACGAGACTGGCCCTTGGGTGGAAGAAAGCGTCTTCGCGGTGTATACGCACCTCGAAAGCATTCCGCCGACCTTGCGGGTCACGTTTTGCGGCTTATCACTGCATTTCCGACTCCTCCTGTGGTCCGTGCATGTTCTTTAAATTGACACGGTTATCTTTGCCTTTCCTTTCTGCTACTCTCGTATTCTCCTTCATTTTTCACCTCTCACTCTAATCTCTTCCATCTAGTTCCGCACTATCATCATTCTCATCTCCGCTGAGAAGACAGGACGAGGTCCTTCACGCCGAACTAATGGCAAAAAGTTCTTTCGTTCTAACGTTTTGCATTATTTTCTGTCTTTCCGGTCGGCTCCCTCACCGGCCTATATGTCACTGTATTTTGCTCTTTAGTTTGTATACCTGGAAACAAATAAATTGTTAAATACACGTAGATATGCAAGAGTGCGCGTCAAATAAAAGGAATTGAATAGACAAGCAGTAGTAACACGCAGCTGGCCCACTTTAAGAGATGCGCATCGCTTCCCTTAGAGCAATCAGTAATACGGAGTTTCAGATTGGGCCTCGCCGGTGTTTCGAGTATCCAGTCGTACAACATATGGATATATCTATGCATTTCAGCGCGCGTATACGTGACCGTCACTTGCGATTACGTACAGTCACGTGTATGGCCGCCATCTCCCACGCCAACGGAAAATCGTTAGGCTGTGGATGGACCGGACGCACTTCATTCCTTAACGGAGAAATGTCGGCTCATAACCGCTGGGAGTTTTGATTTACTGGCCGAATCTTAATGAGCAATCGCAGCTGCCGAGGATCCCTCTTATTAATGTGGCGTGACCAGAGTTAAAGACATACTCGCAGATATTGTTTGATATATTTTATGGTTTTTATTTCTGCGGGCCCTTAAAACGTGCACGAAATTCGCTACGGTCTTGACTCGCAGCTTCGTTTGTTGTGAAAGATTATTCTTCCAGTGAGTTCCACGATGCCACTTGTATACTTGGCAAGCAGGCGCTGAGGTCATTGCTTTCGATGCCAGATGAGAAAGAAGAAATGAACAAATGATGAGAAGAAGAAGAAATCATTTCTTAAGACACGTTGCTCGCTCATGTAGAAGTGTACGGGGTTCACATTTGAACACATCAGAACGCGATTAAAAAATTATTAACCTTGTGGTGGGTCTGAAACGCTGTTCATGAACTGAACCATGCGTCGCGATATGCCGGCGCGCTCGCGTTTTGACCAATCGTGGTTGCTAACCAGGCAGTTCTCAGAGCCTATCTACTTAGAGAGGTTATGTAGATGGGTTCGCGCCGTTATGTAAGCAACGTTGCATATTCAAAATGTAAACAGTAGTGTTAGTTGTACAAACAGTTCTTTATATCCCAACGGCCGCATATCGTGCAGAAAAGTACGACCCGATTATGATAGCATAGCGTAAGTGAAGCTGTGATATGACCGTCAAATATTGGCGCCACATCGCCACTGATGCGAATATAAAGGGTTAACACCACGACGGCTTGAATTTGGTTGAGTAATGTAACAATAAGCCTAATTTGGAAACTATTACTCGCCTTTCTAGGGGCGTGCATGTAAGAGTTGCAAATGAACTCGCTCCAGAACTGTTCTTACAATTTTTCCCACTCTCTTCGAAACCTTTTGAGGGGACCTTCTTTGTCCAGTGTATTTTACTTCATGCCGCCTTTACTGTTTGCTTGGTGCATTTTTTCGTCCAAACCAAGAAGGAAAAACAGCTGCCGGTGTTATCGACACATTCAAGCAATTCTCTGGAAGTGGGCTGCACAATGCCTTATGTTCCACAATGGCCTTCTGCTCTATATTTGCACGCCACTTACGTGATGTGGATCCTTATGTGCGTTATGTGAAATACACATGAATGGAAGCACAAGAAGCCAGCCGGCCGTGGTGAAAAGTTTATAAATTTTGAACAATATGACTACATGCAACTACAGCCAGCGAACAGTGGCTGGCATCAACGCACAAATGAATAATAAAACCCTGTTACTCTCGACACTGCATATAGGAACATACTACCTAGGGCAATAAACCACAGCCCAGACGCTGCAAGTGCCGTATGTTTAATACAATGAGTGCAATCAAACATCTGCGGTGTCCATTAGGGTGATGTTTTATTTACATGAACTAGCGGAGGAACAACGGAGCTACGCTAACAGAGCAGGTTCTGCTCAAAAGCATAGCGAATTTGCGGCAGTGAAGAAGGATGCGTAAGCAATACCCACTAGGTCGTCGTATAAACACCCGCGTACATGCAAGTACACACACACCTCGGGATGAAGAGGCCTTGCCAGAACTGAGGCCGTTGAAGCGCCCGCCCAGCAGGTATATATAACGGTGCACCCAGGTCGGAAGGTGTCCGCTGAAGGCAAATATTCAGACGCAGTACGTGGGGCGCAGAGCCAGATCTCCCCCTACGAAGAGCACGATGTAAGACTGGGCTCATGACTGGCGGGCCTGCCTGCCTGCCTGTGTGAGCTGCCTTGTCCCGCCGCCGTTGTTGCAAGTCGGTCACATGCTCTCTTGCTGGCCGCAGATATATGCGTTAAACTCTCGTGCTAACCTCAAGACTCCGAGCTGTGGGCTTCTGTCGGTCCCGGTATTGAGCCCGACAGGACCTCGGATCACCTCATGGACGAGATCGAAGCCGATAACAGAGAAGCAATGAGTCATGATTAAAACTTTGAAGTTGGAAGCCTTGGCATTTTGTTTTTCTGTTTAATATGCCACAAAAGAGAATAAACCTCTCGCGTAGTCTCCAGCACCAATGTATGTGATTTGGAGTCAGAGCGATGCTGTGGGAATGCCATGTTTATTCCCACCTTAACTCCCATCACCTCTTCTATGCTCTTCGTTCGTCACGTGCGTACCTGAAGCTGCAGTGGTGGACAATGCATTTTACCCTGAACGTGAACTGTTGCAAGTGGAGTGAGCTTTGAACAGTTAGTCAAAGAAAGTCTGCACGTGTTTCCTCGCTGAGAGAGCTTAAGGGCACTTAGAGGGCATGACCACAAAACTTGCCAACAGGGTTGATATTTCAAAATCGCAATGCGAACGTCACTGAGGATGCATTGTTTGCAATGGCCGCTTTATTGTGGTCAAATTAACACACAAAATGGCGGGATCAGTGCGGGAACTTCGATGAATAAAAGGGTCCAAAGTATAAAGTGCTCAAGTAAAACACCGAAGTAAATTCATCACTGGTAAACAGGTAAAAGCGAATTTTGTACGATGTAGTGATAATTCTGCTAATTATGATCTTAAGAAGAATGCACTCATTTCCAAAATGCCTCGCACAGACACATATCACGTGCACTTACCATTATCCCTAATTCTTTTCTCTGTCTTTCCTTTGCCGCCACTCCTCTGGCCTCTTGCTACGCATGAGCGCATTCATTCACACGCCCACCTCGACCACACGACCATGGATCGCACATTAGAGACATTTAGAAAAGGGCGGCCCTATCGGTTAGGGACACAGGGGAATAGCCGGGTGCCAGTGCGTAGGCGCAGGACAGTAACGCCTTCCGGTTATTGTTCAGCGTCTGCGCACTGGCGCCCCGCTATTCCGCTGTGTCCCAATCCGAGAGGGCCGCCCTCTGCTAAATGTTCCTATTGTCGTAAGCGCCTTGTGGCCGGTTCTGACGCGGGTTCTCTTTTGACCGGGAGGTGGTTTTCTCCTCACTTGCACCTTCTCGAAGGCTGCCCGTCGAATAGTATGCTGTGCGACACACTGATAATACATAACGTTTTCGTTCGTATGGCCGATGCCTCAATGACACTACAGGAAGTAGCAACAGCCTTTGACCGTGATTAACCATGATAGTTTCACCATATATATATATATATATATATATATATATATATATATAACTCAAAACGAACCAAACACCATCGAATGGACGCGTCATCAACAGGAACTGCAGACTGCAGTCCGACCATGTCATCGTGGTATAGATCGGTCAATGGCAGGAAAGTTACGCACAGCACCCGATCAAGTTTCTGAAATCAGACTTCTCTGCTTATGCTTCGTACCCCTTTGTGAGTGCAAATCGTAGAAACGCTTCGGAGTATTGCCGCTTGAACGGAGACTTACGGCAGGAATGATGTGTACTCTTATATGTCAAAAAGGTGGTCGTCACTGACGCGCAAAAGCCAAGCATGTGTTTCAAACAGCGCTTCTCTTTTTAGCACTGCTCCCAACCGTCGTCGTACACGCCCGTAGCCACAAACCTCGGAATGTCGCTTTTATAGCCACGGTTGGTCCTAAATGCCCACTTGGCTTGCATCGTCGCGTATCGCCAATACACAGTGATAAAACTCCCCTCAAAGACCCCTCTAGGCACCTCCTTCTGACGGCCAGTCAGACAAGGCGACGGCAGGTGCAAGAAACGGCTTCAGCGGAGATGGTTCCATTTTACTTGTTGGGGCGGGAGAGGCCCCCATCTGCTCACGAGCCAGCCACAGCTCAATCTAACCAAAGAAGAAACAATGGAGTGAGGGTGGTGGCATAGGCGTTGCCGTCTCTCACCCGCGGCCACCGGATACACGCAACGCCCTTGGTCAACTGCTTCTCTCCCTTTCTGCAGAGAGAGCGGCACAGCTCCCGCACCTGCTCCACTTGTTGGCGATGCTCTAAGCCTCGCAAAACATCCAACATTGTACGTGACTTGGAGCGGGGCATGTCTTTCCTTCGGTTCCCTTCGTGTCCCGAGGCGAGGTGCCTTTAGTGATTTCGCTGCCTCACGACGGATGCTCACAAGTTTCCTTTGTCTTGCTCGATCAGCGGTGCAGGCCAGGGTCGGCGCTTTGTTTTCTCTCTGCTTGCATGCCCACGGTGCTTCGTGCTCGAAATCTTTTATAGTAAGCAGGATTGGTGCCGCTGCTTGCAGCATTTGATCGAAATTAAAAATATACGGAAAACACACACGATTGGTGTGGATACTCAGTGGCAAAAAAGAGACGGTCTGCCTAACTTGAGACGAAATGGTGATGCGGATTTGATTGTAGTGGCGCCAGAAAGACTTAGAGAGCATCATGGCTGCCGTGTTTGTTCCGTTCGTGGCAGGGTGATAGACCTATTGTCCCAAGCGTATTACCCCTTGTACCAGTTGTACCAAACGGCCGAAATTCGGCGGGGCTAAGGATCGAATCCCTCTCCTCCCGCATGCGAGGTTGTGGTAGCCTACTTTGTGATGTGATACTATACTTGTAATGTGATAGTGCGATACTTGTAATGTGCTAGGATACTTTCTACTTGCGATGGGGTATAAGAGCGTGGTGTACAAAATGAGTCTTGTGTTTAATAATACGGTAAAAAAATAACGCTGTAAAGAATGAAAGAGCAAATAAACTGTTATGTATTGTTCATTATTATAATATCTAGTATAAGTGGCCGCTAGAACAAATTCACCCATACTATGGGAGAGGGAAAACAAATGCATCCCCAGTGCCGTTAGACGGTGCGTCACAATCGACTGACCCCTTCCTAAACTAATTGCTTCACATTTTGAAAACTGTGCTGATCGATCTGTTAAGTGCTTGAGCTTTATATATGGCTTTCTTTCGCACACCCGGTAGTGAAAGCTCGATCTGGTATCAGTTCCACGGAGAGCCCCAGTAAACAGTGCACACGCGGACTGATTTGGCGCGTCCGCCATTTCAATCCAAATCTCCCATCTGTTCGGTCAGCGATCCGAAGCGTCCTTGCCAACATCGATGATGACGCGCGCATGGGGGGAGGGGGGGGGGGTAGGTAATTAAGTTAGGTGGCTGGCTGGAGGCACTTATGCGAATTAATCTTATGTCCGCAGCTAATTATCTATCGCCTCGTCGATGGTGCTGAACTTCCACGCAGCGGGGCAACCAGGCGACACACTCTGCAGTCCAGCCTCTAGCTACACGGTGGGATGAAGAAACTTTGCTGCTTGCTTATTAGCTTTCGATGTAAAACCTGGTCGAAAACGAGCTCGTTCTCAGTCCTGCCAACAGCCCTCTCAGTAGGAAGGCAGGAAGTGCTACGTATGATGCACGCATGTAGCACAAAATTAAGATGAAATATCAGTCATCGCGCATGCTACTAAGCACCCCTTCTAGCTAGTCTGGTATACTATAAAAATGTTAGACGAAGGACATTGGCCAAATAGGCCCCGTGCAGCTAAGGCCTTTTGAAATTCCTGCGAGCTGTACAGATTACAGCTGATTCTGGTATAGAGCTCTACACATCGACAGCCTGCATTCTTATGAAAATGGTCTAAAAACTTTCTATAGAGTTCGTATAGACTCGACACCTTCCTATAGATGCTTCATTCTGTCAATTCATAATCTATAAATTTTCTATATAAAAAATTCTGCTAAAAGTATGGCCATGAATCTATAGATCGTCTGCAGACTGTCTATAGTATATGCAGTGCCTATAGACTAGTCTATAGGATTTCTTTAGAGAAAGTCCATAGAGTTCGTACACAAAAGTGTATGGACAGTCAGTAGACTGTCTAAGGAAATTTGATGGAATATTTCTGGACTTCCTTCATTCTTTCCCCTTTTTTTCTTTAGAATGCGAGTCTACTACTGCGAGATAATCTATATTTTTTTGTTCTTTGAGCTCGACGGGTCATGAGTTGTTTTAAGCCAGCTCTTTTCAACTTTTGTCATTTCTAAAGTACAAGAAAGCATCAATTATTAGACGTGTGCAGCGGCTTTTGGATGCTACGCAATAACGATAACGAAGGTGTCGAAATAGAGCCGTTTGTGGTAGTGCTACCGAATCTTCCAAGCTGCAGTCCGTGCAAATAAAAAGCTATCAAAATCAGGTTTGTGGTAATATACGACATGCAAAGAACGTTGCCTGTAGCTGCATCTTCCCTCTCCAAAGTGGCAGGGAAAGGAAATGGGTGCCATTTCGCGATTACCTAGTTATAAAATCGTGTCCGCGAGGCATTAAAATAGACGTCAATTTACGTACGCAGAGCACCCCCCCCCCTTCCCTGTGTAGCCTCGAGGCTAAACCATAAATATTGCTGTCGTTGTTGCGCCTCAGCAGGAGAGCTCAACGCTGCCTGTGTAAAACTAAAGTCCTGAAAGTTCCCGCCTCGATCGCTTATAAATGTGCGGCTTCGGCGAGATGGGCATGGTATATATTACAGGAAAACTTGCGAAAAGCTCAAGCGTTGTCGATTCCGCGGTAATGCGCCCGCCATAATTTTTCGCCATTCTAAACGATGCACACATCCCTTCCCCAAAACCGGTGCATGGAGGCGCGTACGCAGACCAAAAATTAATGCCCAGGCAAGAGTTCCCGACAGGACATGGAGCCGAGCTTTCACGGAGGCCGTTCATCCTGTCCCTTGCAGTCTTTTTTTTCTCGTTTTTCACCGTTAAGTATTGATGGCGGTGCTTTCAGTATAGCGTTTGCCATTGCCTCTACATTCGACGCAGCCCTCTGCTTGGCGAAGAAACGTTTTCAATGGAAAGGGACGGTGAGAATTTCATTGGGCGCTGTTGACGCTTTTTCGCGTGAAGTGTGTGTGTGTGTGTGTGTGTGTGTGTGTGTGTGTGTGTGTGTGTGTGTGTGTGTGTGTGCGTGTGTGTGTGTGTGTGTGTGTGTGTGTGTGTGTGTGTGTGTGTGTGTGTGTGTGTGTGTGTGTGTGTGTGTGTGTGTGTGTGTGTGTGTGTGTGTGTGTGTGTGTGTGTGTGTGTGTGTGTGTGTGTGTGTGTGGTGTGTGTGTGTGTGTGTGTGTGTGTGTGTGTGTGTGTGTGTGTGTGTGTGTGTGTGTGTGTGTGTGTGTGTGTGTGTGTGTGTGTGTGTGTGTGTGTGTGTGTGTGTGTGTGTGTGTGTGTGTGTGTGTGTGTGTGTGTGTGTGTGTGTGTGTGTGTGTGTGTGTGTGTGTGTGTGTGTGTGTGTGTGTGTGTGTGTGTGTGTGTGTGTGTGTGTGTGTGTGTGTGTGTGTGTGTGTGTGTGTGTGTGTGTGTGTGTGTGTGTGTGTGTGTGTGTGTGTGTGTGTGTGTGTGTGTGTGTGTGTGTGTGTGTGTGTGTGTGTGTGTGTGTGTGTGTGTGTGTGTGTGTGTGTGTGTGTGTGTGTGTGTGTGTGTGTGTGTGTGTGTGTGTGTGTGTGTGTGTGTGTGTGTGTGTGTGTGTGTGTGTGTGTGTGTGTGTGTGTGTGTGTGTGTGTGTGTGTGTGTGTGTGTGTGTGTGTGTGTGTGTGTGTGTGTGTGTGTGTGTGTGTACTTGCGCACGTCTTGTGCTATGTGTTCTTCTCTTTTGTGTTGTGGTCTTAGCGCACTAAAACATGGCTTCTTTACATGTGCATTTGTTTTCAGAGTTTCTGCTACGTTTCCGAACTTTTTTTCTCTGAGACATTTACGGCGCACTTTAGTTTTAAGCACTCTTTGTGCCAATAGCCAAAGACTAGTTTTGGGTCCCAACCAAGGCGTTTACGTGATATATTATACATTTAAAAAAGGCATGTCTTCCTGTTATGGCTATGCGTGAACGGTTTAACGCTGTGGCATTACATTATACGCAGTGCCAAGACGGTACTGACGTCACAATCGTACGACTCCTACAGTTCTCCATAAAGTTTAGAGTTTCGGAGACACAATAAATGCATGCCAAGCATTCAGAACGCTTTTGGCACATACCAAAGAGACGGTAGTTTTCTTGCTAGAAAACCATCTTCCGCAAAATGAAATACGTGCTGAATAATTCCATGTTAGGGTTTGTCAAGTTTGATTTAGCATCATCCGAAATATTCGAACGCTTATAGTGCGGCGAAACTCGGGGAATAGAAATAGAAGAAACGCTGACTCTTCCTTGTCTGGCACATTGAAATTAGCTGACAATTTACGTTTGCCCAACATCTCCAGCTAACGAAGCAGGAGCACAGAGTTTTGGAAACTACCTGTAAAGGCTATGGCAGTAACGACTTCCTAAAAGCATAGGTACAAGCAGATATTCTTTGCTGGCTTCTGTGAACCTACAACCGTCCGTTTCTATTTAAAAATCGAGAGCACACGTCTACCGCGGTTAAAAAAAAAGCAGCGCAATAATGTCGCCAATGTAGGCGTAATGCGAAGTGTCACACCGATTCGTACTTGTCGAGGCAAGCCATCCGCCGATTACTTTGCACGAGAACTGTTTCAGTCAAAGTGTCCGCTTATATAAGGCAACAACAATGTGGCTAAATTAAAAAAAAAGAACGTTGTTCGTCGAGAAACGAGAAACCATCAGCCTTCTGAGAAACGTGCTGAACACATAGACATCATGCACAGTGATGAAGCGCGATCTGAAATATATAGCGCATCTAGAAGAGGTGCGAGAACTCGATTCATTTCAGAACTATCGGCGCAACGGACGGTCACTGACTCACTGCTGAGATAAACGCGGTAATTATGGCCAAAATCTCGGTGACCTCGGCGTCGCGTCATCAACTGACTACGGCACGATAAAGAAATGGATTGTGTCGGCTCACTTGGCGCCTCCGACAGTCGGCTGAGGTGAAGACACGCGTCGCCCATGGCACCGGCGGCGCTATCAAACGGTGTCATCGACGCGATCGCGCCCACCTATGTAATGAGCGCCGCTTGAAGTGAGTGCCTGAGAGGAGTTCTTTCAGGCTCCTACGTCTTGTGGTCGCCGAAACTGTGGACACTTACGCTAACCTCCATCGTCCTGTCTTCTCTCTGTGCCAACCGTAACGCTTCCTTTTTCTGGCTGAATTCTTCCGTCGTTTTGGGGGCCTTTGCACACCCTTTTGTTTTTCCTTTTTTTTGTTCTTCCTCTGACATTGGCAGCCCAATGTCGTTGAGAGGGCAGAAAACTCGTCTAAAACGCCCCAGCTCCAAGCGCCCGACTGTATACGCGTGACGTGAGGCGAAGAGGCCTGGTTCAGCCAAGGCAGCATGTATACATGCATGATCATGCGCAATGACGTCGGCGGCATTCCTCACATGCTCACATGGAGCTTGTTTCGAGCCTGGTGTTATCGCCAGATGTGGCTAGTGCAATCAGGAGAATGCAGCTATGCAGCCTGGACTTCTAGACAGCCACCTATCCAAGACGGGATCAAAGGAGGCATGGATGTGGTCTTGTTGGACATTCACCGCTTAGTACCCTACCTCGCCCTCCTCCCTTTGTGCGTAACATTCAGCCCCTTGAGATAACAAATCCAGGCTGCGCGCCTGGTTGTAGACTGTCGTTTCGCCCTCTGTACTTAACTGCACGCGGCTATTCCTGTAATATAACTCGCGGAGAAAGGCTTGGGGCAGCCGCGATTTTTCGTCGACGTCACAGTAAACGATTCCTGCTTTTTGTGAAACTTATTCCCTGTGCAGTGAACTTTGCATTGTATTAGGTGCCACGGGAGCAGCGACTCCCAACAAACCCATTCTAAAGCTCATCTCCACTGAACGTAAACATTACCACCATGCATATAGGAAGCTCTCAGCGCATTTTGAGAATGCCGGTCCGAAGATAAGTACCCAGAAAGCTCACTTGGTAGGCAGTGCAACTGTACCGCAGCACGAGGTATATCACTATCTTGACTAAGAAGGTTACTTTACCAGAAAAAAGTTCTTGAACGTCGCAAGGGAGTCACAGACGTAGATTACACGTTGCATAAAAATTTCAAACTGCATCCTACAACCACAGGAGATAATGGGTCAATAAAATTCCCTACGACTTGTAAAACAGAAGTGTCGTAATACTAGCGATCGCGGCCACTGAAGCCTTAAACCATAGCGTATAGCGGCAGTGCGTTACAGCTCGGAAACAGTGCGGACGCCTCACCAAGACACCTAAGTGAGCAAACGCTCACTGTTTGGCTCAGCCCACATTAAGGAAAACGCGCGAACTTATACGCACGCTCATACTACTTGTATAATCAAGAACGTATTAATTATGGGATAAAAGCCCTTGTAGGCAGGACGCAGCAGGAGAAGTCAAGGACAGACCCGCACTAAATGGTGTAACCTTACACTATAGCTCCACTTTCTCATCTGAAACAGTCAGATGGAACAACCGGAGTACTGTGGGTATGGTTGCTTTGTTACTATGTTTCTTTTCTGCTTAAACGCATGGGGCAACTTATCCCGTCGTCGTTACGCAGGTTTTCGAAAGTTTCACCTGAAATGTGACGACTAGAAATCTGCTTAGACGCACGCTCATGGCACTTATGTCAAAAGCGCGCACTTAATTTTCAAGACCAGACACTTCCTCGCTGCTCGCCATTTTCTCTTCCGAAGAAATGGCAGAACAGCGTTCTCTCAGTCTGCCCCCCCCCCCCCCCCCCTGCGCACACACACACACCTTGTGGATGGGCATTTGAATGCGGCTTGTTTAACACGCGAATATTCTAAGCGTATAAATGTCTAATTAAATGGAGTCATACAGCAGCGCTGAATTCACTTCGGCGCAGTGAGTCGGGTTATGGTATTACTCAAGTCCTACAGACCTCTGAGGCAGGGCCGCTGCCACTAACGACATTGAAGCTGCCAGCCATCAACATTGTATACAATTAATGACCCTCGGTTGCATGCAATGACGACCAATGACAACGCCTCTCTGGTGATTAAGAGGTACTTTGGAACCTATGCATATGTGAAAATAATCAGGCATACCACGCTGTCAGTATTGTTGTGTGGCTGTGAAGCAACGCTCGTTATTTAGAATAAACTGCGTTCTCGTGGCATGAACCTACACCACCGGCGAGGTCATCGAAGCAGCCGCGGCCACAGCAGCTGTCAGCGCAGATGTTCGCGGATGCTTCCCTTGGACTGCAGGGCACCGCTGAAGAGCAGGCGAACGCCGCTGAGGTCTCGATGATGCTGTCTTATCAGCGGTGCGCGCTGTATTTATTTGTCGCAGCAGCGGTGACCCTTTGGCGACGCTTGCCGCCACGGTGGCCCGCTTCCTTGCGGACCGGTTGTGACGAGAGCGAAGCAACCTGCGACGCGCGTGCGACGGAAGCCAGAGATTACGTCCTTACAAGAAGTTCGGTGCGCTGGCAGTGTTTGTCGAGATTGTAGAGATTCCTCGTCCTAGGGTAGCAGATTAGGTGGCTCGAAAAGTGACGTCGTTTTTAGGGGGTCTGTTTACTTTGATGAGCGTGAAAACGGGCTGATAATGAAACGACGGAGACGGCCCGGTTAATCGTGGGTCAAATACTTGACTTAAAGGCCGACAGTTTTGTCATCAGCCAATAACTGCAGATGTAATAAGACTATAACGAGACAGGTGGCTCAATTATAACTGGCACACCAACTAGCTCAATTCCAGCCAGTCGATCAACGACTACCGCTGTTTCCACTCTCAACGAAGCAACGTGACAGCGATAGCTTTTACCCCTTCCTACCTCCCGGCATCGCGAGACCGTCCGGTCTACTCTAATGTGCACTCGGAACATTGCTCACGTGACGAAGTGCTCTCGAAAACACGCTTCTTTGTCAATCAGGTCAGTGTGAGAGTTTCCAGTTACGAGTTATTGCCACCCCGACGCCGTTCATTACACAGTCAGTCCCCCTTATCCCCCCACTAAAATCCCTTTCAAACACTGCTATGCTTACCTCTCGAGCCGAAATGATTAATTGCACTTAATTAGGGCTCGACGGTTTCTGAGGCAGTGAGGATAAGTGTAATGGCACATACCATGCATCAATCATAAATTTTTTAACTGGATGCCTTGCACCAAACAAAACTTGCTTGTGGTGGCCTTATTGCAGCCAGATTTGTCAAGCTAACCCTCCTCTGATGGATTGTTTCTTGCTCATAAATAACTCCACGTGTAAGCTGCGTGAATTTGTTTGCGGTCATCCATCGTGCATTGAGAAATCGTTTTTAGATTAGCAAGCTGTAGCTCCCACCCCACTTGGCCTGGCAGTGCAAACCTATTGCTACTCCCTCAACCACATTCCCGAACCTGCCCCAACCTTGCGGAAGGAGCGGATGACTGACTAATGCGGCGACGGGAAAGTGATGTCTGGCGTACCGCGTTGCGGCTTTGGCCGGCACCTCTTTGGCCCCGGGATAGGGGCACCACCCAGGAGCTCAGCTAGCCATTCATCCATTTAATAAAGTTTATTAGAACTACCTTTGGACTTTCAGCGGAAAACCTCCAAGGGAAAAATTAATAATGTCACTCTTGAGGACTTACTGATGTCCACATCCGCAGCATCACCACCACATGATTTCAATGTTGCAATATGGATCCAGCTAGGTGGGAAGAACATTGAGTAGGTGAAGTGGGAGGGCTCTAAAGCACGCCTGGCTGCACACAAAAAACAATTACTGCGAGAGTCATTCCGAACCCTTTACCGCGCCCTCGCTAATTGGGGTACCGGTTACAAACATTTCAGTTACCTCGAAACAAACGAGCGGCAACACGTCTCAGGCATTGGCGCCGACAACAAAGAAAAGATGGCCGACCCAATGGTCAGCAGCGCAGTGCGCTTCCTCAGTCGGCACCCGGTGACCCGGCCTAAAGTAGCGGCGTGGTGATCAGCCCGCCGGACATCGAATGGTTGGTCGAACCTGTAATTAATGAACCGCGCAGCGGCACTTCATTTCGTCTTCGTTCCTACAGGGGGAAAAGCGCGTCGGCACAACTGCCGCCATTTTGGCGGCGACGGCTTTGGTAGGTTAACGTGCTCTGCAAAGGGTGTGGCATTCGGCACTGGAGGCTTCCCTGGAGTAACGCGGGCCAAGATTACACGGCTTTCTCTCCCTAAACGTCTAATCCCTTCTATCCACCCTTTAATATATGTGCCTCCTATTTCGTGGCTTGAGGACCGGCCGATGCCGGAAGAAGAGAAGCGTGAATTATCAACCCCCCCCCCCACACACACACACGAGTTTCTTTCCCTACGAACCCTGGGGCCGTTCAGCAAATCGTCATCCCTGCGTGACGTGAACCTGACGCGAAGATGCCTTCCAATCTGGCGCATGTAGAAACCCACCGCGAATGGTTTTGTGCTGAACGCTGCGCACATTGCACACAAACACGCCTCAGATGTAACTTCGACCACACTGCGCACTGCGGATAGTGCTTGACTTCTCTATAGAGAGTGCTCGTGCGCGTTTGCTTCGTTCATAGCGTATTTTTGTGTAGGTTGGGCACAGGGGAATTAATACCCTTCTTCCCGGGAAGAATGGAGCGTTGTGCGGATATTTAGTGTTGCAAAACGGTAACTTACCGCTTTTCGTTGTAGTCTTTCATACAGAACGGCTCAATAGTCTGTCGGAGGTACAGCGAAATCCTTGAAACGAAGCACAGTTACAATTAGATAAAATCATTATGGTTGAAACATTCGTTATGCAATCTGCACTTCCCGAACTATACCCTGTGGCATACAACCTATGATGTATGGCATAAACCCTGCAATCCATGGCTGGCTTTCACCTTCAAAAACTTAAACAACATAAGAGCGATCAAAAGATACGACAGTTTAAGTGAGCGTCTCTCTAAAGGTAAACTTGCATTCCATAACAAGGGCATGCGACAGTTACCACTGCAGAATAAATTAAGCTTGCTTGTTAGCTTAGCCGCTTGCAGAGCACAGCTGTGCTCATTAACTGTTCGACCCTGTTCCTCTCTCTTTCTATCTCTCTCTCTCTCTCGTTTATAAGTTCGCGCTACGGAACACTAGAGCAAAAATACCTTGCCTTCAACAAAGATCAGTAATAGAGCTCCTTAAAATTGCCTTAAGGGGAAAATGGGCTACACTTTACTGACTGCTTTCTTTGAGAGCATTCCACCCGCAACGAAAATGCCAGAACAAAAAAAAAGTGTGTGTGTGGGTGTGGGGGGGGGGGGGGGGGGACTTCGTATACGCACGTATTCGACAGCGTTTACTTGAAAACATAGATTCAGCCGTTCTATACGGCGTCCCTCATAGTCTGAGTCGCTTTGGGACGTCAAAGCCCCATAAAAAAAACATAGACTCGGCTTCAAAACATTGTTTCGCTGACTAAGTTGTCTGTATTATACAATTATCATTTTTCCTTTAAAATATTTGCAAATAAATGTTTGATATTTTTGTTGTATGGAAATTAATGCATTTCTAAAAAGTTTGCTTAGAGAAAAGTAGTATTGTAACGATTGAATCTACGTTTTCTGCTAAATGATTGTAGCTCAGCTAAGTATAAACAAAGTATACACTTCCCGGTATTCCTGCGGTGGGTAATGTACGGTAGTGCCGCTTTTCCCAGTAGGCAATATTGGGAAGATCCGAGTTAGTGAGCTACGCCATAAGCAATATGGCGCTGCTTTATACCGCAGAGAGTTGCGATGCGGAAAAGATATAAGTGCAGCTTTCCTTCCCATATACAGCTCGGGGCGTGTGGCTATACTATAGCGCAAGTGCTGAACACAGGACTTGGCGTGAGACAATTTGTTACCATTTTACAGCACTGCGCCTGCGCTTACCCAACTGTGGCTGGCGTCGTCGCTTTCGTCGTCGCCTTGATGACCATCAACGTCCCTTTTCGTTGTACACGGGAGGTTCTGTCAGCTATATCTTCGGAGTCAGCGCTTTTACATGCCGTAAGGGTCCTCTGCAGTCCATTCCCGGCCCCGAACTTCAGCTCCCCCCCCCCCTGTCTTTTATTGGTATATTATTCAAATGGGTTTTGGCCATATGGCTTTACCAGGGCAAAGAGATTGCCCTTTACGCACTAATGAAGTAATGATAATCCATACCGGCTAGGGAGTTACTGATCTAGTGGGAATGGGGTATCAGCATTGTTTCCACTGCTTCACTTTGAGTGAGGATGATGAAAACTTTAGGAGCTATATATTCCGTTTTCCTCTTCATCTAGATTCTATATTTGTGCCTCGTGGGAGTAGCTCGATTCTGCACGGCGAGGCTCGGGCCGGCTCAAGAGGTGTTTGTAGTCAACGGTCGCGAAAGCGTCATGCAATCGAACCATCGAAGGCACCAGAACGATGACACGCCTCCCAAAGGCAGCGGTTCAATGCTTTGATGCGAACAGGTGGAGTACGGGGGATGATGGCACGCCAAGAATGCTCCCATTGTGTGGGGAGCACGCCGGCGATCTCGTGCCCGTCTGCTACCCTTCCTCTTGTGCACGCGAATAGATAGCGGGTACACGCCTGTACGCGACCCTTCCCCAATCCCCCCCCCCCCCCCAACCCCCCTCTACATGCACAGCCACCCCCTCCGGGCATTCACTGCCAGTGCAGATCGTCGGGTGAAAAGTGATGACCGCTTTCATCATAGAACGCTTGGGTGTCTGTCCCTCTGGCGGTATGGATGTTTGCCGGACGGTGTCAACGACCGGCCGGTTCATTGCCGAGGGCTGTGCGCACGCTTTGTGGTCAAGCATGTGTTACACGCCGTATGAAATCGCTGTGAAATGTTAGTCAGTGATGAAGAAAATGCTGCGCTTGTCGTCATAGTAGTGTGAAAACCAAACACACTGTTGGGGCTCAGTGGCTGTAAGGCGGTTGACTCTATGGCTGAGCCTAAAGTCGTGCACTCCGCAGCGGCCGTATTTTCAGGAAGGCGAAATCCAAAGATGTCCGTGTGCTCAGATTTAGGAGCAAGGTAAATAATTGATGTAGCCGAAATAAAACCGGGGAGCCCCGCTCTACGGCGTCCGTTAAGGTCAACGCACTTTCTGCAGCACGAGTAAACTAATGAATTCATCGATTTGTGAGTGTAAGCAGTACCTGTTGCTCACTAAACATTCCGTTAGCGTTGCTGTCAGCATGGTGTTATGAGGAAAACTGCATAAATTAATATATACAAGCCTCACTTCAACGCCACCTATCTGCGCTTATGAACTTTCCCTTACTAGCTTGCTCATGGCGTTTGGCTCACTGCATTTTGGGCAGCGGAGTGAATTCAGTAGTATTCTGGACCTCACTTCATTATACAACATATCCACAAGACTGAAATCACAAAATGTCGGCCGTGGACTCGCAGTATGTTGAGGCTGCACGCTAACCGCAATTTATTGTGGAGTCCTCGTCTCGTGCGCAGAACACGCGTTTAAAGGAGCAGCCTGCAATTGCTTTATTCACAAATGTGATAACAAAGCGCTCGCAAGGCAACAAATTTACTGCAACGAAAGGCTCTTGGTTCTCTAAGCGCACTTTACCACTGCCACAGCTGAGCAAGATTAGTCATCTTCACGGGATCATCGGCTCGTAACGCTGTCTTTCTGCCAACTTGCTCCAACTTGGTCACTCCCAATAGCCCTGATGTTCTGCCTACGCCCGCTAAATCCAAATAAACACTGCCAGGGCCAACCTTGCCTCATAACATATGACTTGCCGTTCCATTAAAATGTTTCTCCTTTGAAGAAGGAAAACACTGCCGCGTATTCCCGTGCATTGCACCGCGCTGTACCAACTAACGCGGCTATCGACGTAGGTACTGTGCTAGCCGACGTGACAAATTAGTAGAGAAAGCTCCTCTAAGATGTAGCAATAAATGGCTGGGCTTAGCGAGAACATCGACGGTTTTGGTGAACTATATATATGTTATTAAGTGCAGCGGTATTTGCTATAATTAATTGTTTTAGGTGATATACTACGAATGCTTCGCGAAATTAGAGAAATAAAGTGACTTTAGACTGGATACCTAGTAAGCTTCCAACGCGATTTGACCATTTGGCCGAAAGTACTGCATAAAGAAGTTGTACCACAACCGACATGAACTGATCTCGACAATGATGAACAGTTTTTTGGAAAGCCTCGATGCCAAGTTCAAAGCAAGTTTTTACACAAATTCCAGCTGCAATTATAAAGCGAAGTTAGGCGGGGAGAGCCGGCTCTGCGAGGTCCTTGTTAATGCATAAAAAAAACCACGCACAGCCTTAGTCGTATCCACTGTACTCAGAACGTCCGCACTATTCGCGTCACGGCCACTTCGCGTACCCAGAGTCGTTGGTCTCCCTCTAAAGCGCCCGCTTGCAAGAAACGCCCGGTGTCCCCGTTCGGAGCCGCAGTGCACGATGCCGCCCGCAGTGGCTTTTATGTGTGTGTTTCGGCTGAATCGTGACCTGCCAGTGTTTCTTCCAGGGCGATGCGCGCCTCTTCCGGCGTCTCATCAGGCGTGCTGTATGGAGACGACTGGGCGGAAGCGATGATCTGCCCATCCGCAGCTCAAACGACCAAGAAAAGATGGAACGGGCTGCAGGAAAGGGGTGCACACCGAAGGCGGAAGACTGCATGTCTTGCAGACCTTCTTTAGTGCGCAGATGCGCTTGTCCGTATGTTTGGGGAGAAACGAAGCGAGAAAAGGGTTGTTGAAAGGTGTAGAAAATATGGGCGTGGCAGTCCAAGCCGATGCTGGTACGTCCGTAGAAACGAAAGGTTGGCACCCGAGCATGCTCCAAGATAGCGTCATCAGCAGCTATGTTACTGCCTTGTGATAACCTTTGTTGCGCAGCCCTCACTGGCGGCAGAGCGTAGCGTCGCCACTCGGCTGCGCCATCAGACATTTTTCCCGTAGACACTGCAGTCTGCATGGCTACTTTTGGCAAAGAAGCACCAGCTCACCCACTTTTCACCTCTGCTGCACTGTAACAGCTCGCCATATATGCTATCGTGTTCGCCTACAGTGTTCGTTTCTTTTATAACCGGTTCTGTGTCCCCTTTCCTTCTTAAAAGATTGCGACGCATGCGAATGACCAGGTCCACCACGACACCGCGCTTGAGACTGTTAGCTGCCGCTAGGAGCAAGCAATGAACCGTAAGAATGGTGAACCTGCAACTCTCACTTATTTTACTAATGCACTAATTGCAAAAAGAAGATATGATCATGAATGAAGGACACGTTCTCTATCGATTCCAAAGTGGCGATCAGTTGCCGCTATTCACCGTATAACAAGGTTTGCGGGGGAGATAGAGAGAAAGCCTGGGGGAAGCACTTGGAACACTCCACTCAATGGAGAGCACTCAGCCTCTATCGAATAGCCAAAATGAACGCTAACTTCCCAGTGCAGCAAGTAGCTGTCTAAGACCACTCTTTAAATACCTTTGTTTTATTTTCCCTCTAGAATCGTCTTCGATGGCATGCCATGCGTTCTTCAGAACACTGATAAGCTGCAATAGCTCCCTCGAGTTTCAGCTGACCTACTGATGGTTCGCGGTTTGGTGCCTCCACCGATCCCGTACGTGCTAGTATCTCCCCGCGCTGAGGCCGAACCAGTTCCTCGTCACGGGAGGGATGCTGTTTTCGTTTCTGTCACCGTTCTCAGAGCGCTAGACCACATCGGGCGAGCGTGGTAGAGGGGATTCTCGGACATCCAGCGTTCTTGAAGTCGCGGCAAGCATGACAAATCGCTGACGCCTCTCTCGTTGGAGAATCTGCACACAGAGCTAGAGGCTAGCTCGAGCAGGCAGTCAGCAGTAGGGCTTCTATACGCGGCTTCTCACACCTGTGGCACGTTTAGCTGCGAGCACAGTGCGACGGTGTGCCACCCTCATGTCCCTCCTCGCGCAACACTCTAGAGAAATTAGGGTGTTCACATTTTCGACTGCGGAGGTCCTTTCGGTTTCTTTACAGGGTGTTTTTTTACAGAGTTTTCGCTCCGAAAAAGTGTTTTCTGTGCTCGTTTGTGCTCTTTCCGTCCGCTTCACTCCGGCACAAACAGCATTCAGCGGGGTGCAAACTAAAGCTGCCGCTGCAGCCCAGGCGCAACAAAGTGTTGATCCTCGGCATATATATGCGCTATTACATCGTATAAAACAAAAAGCTTTCGCAGCGAGAAAAATAAAAACATTCAGAGCAAACATTCACGGTAAAACCAAAGGGATTTGTCGAATTATTGGTGGATGAAGTTTTGCGCGTCTAAGCGCCGCTGTAGGCTGTTACGCATGTCGCTGTACAGAAGTCCATATTAATTTCCACCACCAGTGAAATCCTGTGAAATCCACGGCTGTTCTCTGAGTTTCTCCTCCATCTAAATGCGGCAGGACTGAATCCTTAAGCTTTCCCCACTATTCTCTCGCCTATACTTTCCTGTTTATTTCTCTCCCTCCTCGCTGTCTCCATCCCTTAGCAATTTTAATTTTGCTGACCGCCTGTCACGTGAACGACGGACACATGGAAACCCCTGCTGCCGACACACCAGCCTTTTTTTCGTTTTTATTGCTTCAGCAAAAACAATTCACCAACTCGCACTCACCTCCCGTTTACCGCAACCACTGTGGGTGATTGATTTGTGGAATATAGAAAGGATACAACGAAACGCACGAAACCAAGTAAATGTGCCGTAGAAACGTTGTTCCATCTCAACACTGCTACTTTCCGCCGTGCACCCAGTGTCCCAGCACACACGTATATCAACGTTGGCTTCTTCAGCGCTGCGCGGATTACAAACAGACTTGTGTGCGTGCAAGTCCCTCGACTGTCGTGGTCTGCCGCTTCAGCGGAGCACCAGACAGGAACCGAGATCCGTCGACGGCGTGGCTCCTGTAGTGCATGCCGGGTTGATGCATCGTCGCCCTCACGTCTCTGCCTCTGAGTGTACACGGTGTGTTGCCGCCTGAGCGCTTCGCAAGTCATTAAAACGACAGGTCACAACGGCACTACTGACGAGTCTGAATTAAGATACTGTCTCATTAATTTGACCTATCGGCGACCCTGCAGATTTGATTTGATTTATTTTTTTCCTTCCTGATACAGAAAGAGGAGCAAGAGCAAAAGGCGAAACGCCTGACGATGCTCTTGCCCCGCATACAATTTGGTGCAAACGGTTATTTAACGTAGCTACAAGCGAAAAGTTTCACACCAAAATCTTCTGGGGGAAATAAGAAAATGTCACACAGCACTGAGAGGGAAAAAACGTAAATAAATCATGTAACGAAAAAATAAGCGCATGCAGCAAACAATAAACCGTACATGCCAACACAAAATATTTCGTACAAAAATGCAAATATTACAAAATTCTGAACATGGTTGTTGCAAGCTTAGCAACAACAAAATAGCAACATCATAATAGAAAAACACAACAGCAAGATTCAAAACGATAATGCAATCCTAAAAAATTCAAATTAAGGACAGAAACATGGCAAATTCTGTGAGTTCTAAGTAATTTTCCAGCAGCAGAGCCCTAGGCGTGTTTTTGGAGACGCTAGCACTCAGATATGTCAATTCTTGTATTTTATTTAGAAGGTTATCTGTTTGATGTCCAATATGTTGTCGTCCATAATTCGCCCCTCTTTTTGGTAGCCGCAAGGTTGCTTTACGGAGTGTGCATGCTGGAGCTGCATTAGATTTTTGTACACTGTGAAGCTTCGCTTTTTTTATGTACTGCAGTAATTTGAAATAATAAATTTGATTGGCCTCTAACATATTGTATTTCAGGAAAAGCGGCCTCATGCAATGTTAACCTCATGCATTCTGCTGGAGACACGGTGACGGTGCGAAAAGGCAGCTCTCTTTATTCTTGCGGCAAGCATCAAAGCTAAAGCTAGAGAACAGAGATACATCCAATGGGGCTGAGTGCCAACCGGTTGATAACTTAATTACATGCATAGACGGTAATACAAACCCTTGAAGAAACAAAACGCAAGTATTGCAATTATGACCGCCCTCACCCACACCGGTCGTTTCTTTAATTTTATTTTCCTAGTTCTGGAAATAATGTCCTGCTGCCACCTCTGTGTTCCGCTTGAAATGATTTCAATGGAGAAAAGATGAAGTAAGCCGCATAACATAGCCTGGTGTGTTGTGCCCATTGCCCTGAACTAGATGAAAACTGCGTGTTTCCAGCTAACTGATCGAGGTGGACCTCTTCAGGACGCTTTTCTGCACCCGTTTCTCGATACCATCAAAACAGACAGCCGGAAGATTACACATGGATGGTCATTGATATTGTCTCAGGTAAGTCAGGATAATTAGCATCAACTGCGTATCCTGCTAAAAATACCATGCTCCTCTCATCGAAACGTGCAAGAGACGTCCACTCCAATATCCCGATTTCGTTCGGGCTTCCAGAATGCTTCGGTGAAGCCCGCGCTTACAGCGGACGCCTGCGGGGCTGCTGCAATGGACCACGATTTGCCAGCCTCGTCCCAGCCTTCGCAAATTGCAGTATATGGTGCGGCCAGGGTTTTCCGGTTTAATGCTCTCTGTGCACGTAGATGGCGACATCATTGGTGTCTCATTCTCTTCTAAGCGCCTCTCCCTCAAAAGCATATTGTGGACATGCCGGGTGTTTCGTACACCTTCCCGGAACCCTTCACGATGAGTATCTTCTACCTTTAACGAGCCGTATAGGACAAAACGTGTAGACCGTTAGCTCATCGAAGCGTGCCATACACGACACAGTTTAATGTCAGCGGGCGCTTGCAAGCGCAGGCAGTCGACGGTAGAATGCTCGTTTTATTCTCCCTGTCCCCCTGTTAGAGGAAGCGAAGCGTAGTGTTATAACGACTTCGCGGTACATGACAACCGTTCTATGCTCACTCTTACGGCTGGAAGCCTGGAGCACGTCGCCAGCACTGGCAACATGAGTTCCCGTCTCAAGTGCGAAAACATATCTTCTTGTTGTTACAGCGGTGAGTGTTCCTTTAACTTTCGTGTCTTTATTTTAAAGACCGTTTGAAGCCTTCATAAAGCGTTTTTCCTCTCTCATGAACTTGTAGTGCTACCTCTCTTTTTTCGCACGTACCAACAATGGGGCTACGGGTTTGGGGGGGGGGGGGCGCTGCTATGATGGAAATAAAGGCGCAGTATGTATTCTTCACTAAGAAAGAACACCTGCACCTGTCCCTGGGTGAGGGACGATAGATTGAATGAGTGGGAAAAGACAGAGAGGGAAGCGCTGGCACATATACACCAAGCACCAAGAGCAGGGTAAGGGTGACTGAAGAGAGCAGAGAAAGAAAAACCACATAGGTTAACCAGCCTTACGTTCAGTTGGCAACCCCGCATTGGACGAACGGGAGTTAACGAAAAAAAAACGCATTGCAACCAAAGAAACCGGTGGCAAAGTGCACAGCTCATACACAGGAAGGTACACACGAAGAGTGTCAGTCGACTGGCTTTCGATGAAATGGATTGCTGAAGTCATATCCATTCCACGGATCTGCGTAAGAGGATAAAGAAACGAGGTCCTAAGGGCGCAGTGTTATTCAAGGGAGCAGGAAACAAGAAGTATGGGCGCTTTCCTTTGAATACGTGTTCTAGAACTATTCTCACTAAAAGACGAACCTGCGCAAACAGTGGACGTATGCTACCTCTTGGACGTGTATTCCGTCATTAACATCTGTCGACGCATGTAGCGATCATTTTTTTATTTATTTATTTTTTTGCACTTTCCTTTAGTTTTCCTCTAACGCCTCTTGCGATTCCTCGGGAAGACTTCAGTCACCAAATAACGCGCATTTCTATATTTATTCAAGTCTTCCTCTTTGTTACATGCCTCCTCACGCGGTCACTTAAGGGCATAATGACGAAACCTTTATGAAAATGGTCTATAGACCACCTATAATCTTATAGATTCTATTGACTTCCTATAGATATTTAGTTCCGTGAATTCATAGTGTACAGACTGTCTAGAGAAAACGTCTACTAAATATGTACGACCATAAATATATACATTGTCTACAGACTGTCTCTATGATTTGTATTGTCTATATACCAGTCTATAGTATTTGTGTAGGTAGGTAGGTAGGTAGGTAGGAAAAACTTTATTGAAAATGCCGGCAACCGACGGCTTGACGCGTCGTGACGTTGGCCAAGCGTCGACCCGGGGTTATGCCCTCCTCTGCACTACCCCCGTTCGGCCCGTTTGTGGTGGGTCGTGAGGCTTGTGCTTTTCGAGCGCACCCCGGGCCTGCTGGACGGCCCATAGTTGAATGTCCTTGTCTGCAGACTGCACTGCACTTTGAAGTTCGGGCGGGTATATCCTGGAGATAGCCTCGGTCGGGAACCTGGCACAGTCCCACATGGTGTGCCATTGGTCCGCCGGACCAGCTGCACAAACATTGCACACATCGCTCGGATAGAGTTCTGGGTGAAGTACGTGTAGCACTGCCGGGGCGAGGAGTGACCCGATCTGTATCTGTCTTAGGATGACGGCCTCCTCCCGACTGAGTGCCGGGTGGGGAGGCGGCATTGTCCGTCGAGCTAGGCGGTAACACATGGTAACTTCGCCATAACTGGTTACGCGGTCCTTGGTTTCGAACCACCACACGGAACGGTCACTCTCGGGGGCGCGGAGGGTAAGCGCTCGCGCCGCCGAATGGGCCGTCTCGTTGTGGTTCGGCGAGGATGCACACTCGCCCGCGTGCGCCGGGAACCACTTGATACGGATGGTGCTGCGGCGGTCTTGGGGCTGGAGCTTGCCGATGATGGCGGCCGCCGGCGCGCTCACTCGCCCCTTGGCAAAGTTGCGCACGGCGTTCCTCGAGTCACTGAGCACGGTGTGACACTCGGCCTCGGAGATCGCCAGAGCGATGGCAACCTCCTCGGCGTCTGTGGCGTCCGTGCACCGCACGCTCGCTGCCGTTGTCGTGGTGCCGGTAGCCGCCGCAACGACCACTGCCGCGAAGCCTTCTCGTTTGTATTCCGCTGCGTCCACGTACCGGGCGTGCGGGTCTTGGGCGTGTTTCTTGATGAGGGCCTGGGCCCGTGCCTGCCGCCGTTCTTGGTTGTATTCGGGGTGCACGTTCTTCGGGATGGGGTCCACATGGATGTGAGCCCACGCCTCCTCGCTGATCTCGCATGGTTGCCGGCTGGGGGTTCGGGGGTTGTAACCCAGGGATGTCAGTATACTGCGCCCCGTCTTGGTGGTAGAGAGGCGCTCCATTTGCGCGGTGAGCTGCGCCTCGGCTATTTCTTCTAGGGTGTTACGGACGCCGAGCTGCAGGAGCCGAGCCGTACTCGTGGTCTCCGTTAAGCCCAGCGCCGTCTTGTAAGCCCGTCTGATCAGCGTGTTGATCTTGTTCCTGTCAGTGACCTGCCAGTTGAGGTAGGCCGCAACGTAGGCGATGTGACTGATCACGAAAGACTGGACGAGGCGCACGAGACTGTCTTCACGCATGCCCGCCCGTCGTGTCGAGACTCGGTGTATGAGCCGGATGGCGTCCATTGCCTTGGTGGTGAGTTTGTTGATGGTCTCGTCGTTGCGGCCGCTCTTGTTTAGCAGCAGGCCCAGGACTCTGATCTTGGGAACTTCGGGGATGCGTTGCCCCGATGCGGTCATGATCTTGATGTGATCGCACTCCCGAGGGGGAGCGCGTTTCCGTCCCGGTCGTAATGGTGTGAGGACGAACAGCTCGGATTTGGCGGGCGAGCACACTAGGCCGGTGCCGTCAAGGTGCTGCTCGATGGCGGTAACCGCGGCTTGTAGCTGTTGCTCGATGCTGGCGTCGGTGCCGCCGGCCGCCCACAGGGTAATGTCGTCGGCGTAGATCGTATGCCGGACGCCGGTCCCCGCTACTGCCCTCGCTACCCCGATCATAACGAGGTTGAAGAGCAACGGCGAGATGACCGAACCCTGCGGGGTACCCGTGCTACCGAGCTTGCGTTCGGGGAGTCTGAGGTCTCCGGCGTGCAGTTCCACCGTGCGGTTGGTCAAGAAGTCTTGGATGTAATTGTAGCTCGTTACCCCCATGTTGAGTCGTGATACTTGTGCTAATATGGCTGAGTGTTTGACTTTGTCGAATGCGCTTTGTAGATCGAGCCCCAGAATTACTTTGCTGTCTTGTGTCTTGTTGTCGATGATTTCTTGTTTTAGTTGTAGCATGGCGTCTTGTGTGCTGAGTCTTTGTCGGAAGCCGATCATCGTGTCCGGATAGAGGCCTTCCTTCTCCAGGTATTCCTGCCACCGGTTGGCCACCACGTGCTCCAGCACCTTGCCCACGCAGGATGTAAGCGAGATGGGACGCAGGTTGCCGATGTCCGGTGGTTTGCCCGGTTTCGGGATCAGGATTGTTCTTGCCGTTTTCCACTTTCCGGGGAGCTTGCCCGAACGCCAGCATTCGTTGAAGTAACGGGTTAGTGCCTCGATCGATGCATTGTCGAGGTTTCGTAGCATCTTGTTGGTAACGAGATCGGGGCCGGCTGCTGAGCGGGTGTTGAGCTCGTGCAGCGCTACTCGTACCTCTGACACGGTAATGTCTCGGTCGAGCCACGCGTTGGGCAGCCCCCCGTACGGCGGGTGGATTTCCGTTGGCGTGTCCGGCAGATACTTGGCTTCCAGGCTCTTGATAACGGCGTCTTTTCCTTGTTGTTGTGTGGTGGTGTGCAGGAGGCGGGCGAGGCGGTCGCGCTGGTGTGACTTGGTCTTGGTTTCGTTTAGAAAGTCGATAGATTTTACAGACAAATTGTACGGAGAGTCCCTAGACTTCCTAAAGAAATTTTCGTAAAGGAAGTCCTCTCTGTCCGAAGAGGAACATGCGTAATGCATGCCGTTGTGAAGATCGGGTTCGTTTAACCAAGACATATAATAGGCTATATCATTGAGATGCGTTTTTTGTCGGTCCAGCTTCCTCATAAAAAGAAAACAAGCTCGTCGGCCCGCATGAACCGACCACGCTTAATGTTTACCGGCGATGACAGCCTCCAGCCTACATGTACTACCAAATGCGCATATGCTGGCACAAAATCGCTTCCTTTGTCTGCCGTTCCCGTCTTCGGGACGCGATACGTCAATTGCTATGTTTAGGAGCGACCGCGGCACACGCCAGATATGGAAGGGCCGCAGAGTCCATAGCCGCACATTATCAATTAAATGCATGGATGCAAATCGTGCTCTCAGATCCTCTTTCTCTTCTCGAAGCAAATGCGTAGTCTTATCCTTTGAGCCATCGCGTATGTTGGGGCTTTCCCCCGCACATTCTTCTAGGTGTGCGGTTCCCCTATGTTTTCCTCTCTTAGTTCCAGCCCTACGCGCGCGCGCGCCCCTATTGACGACTGCGTGAACCCTTCCGTTTAATGCGGCTGAAAGGCACGCGGTCTTCTGACCTTCCGCCTTGCTGTGCATCCATCCAGCTGTCGTCACAGCGGCGAGACGCTGTATTATTCAGGTCTATAGAAGGACGACCGATTCATGTGGGTGTTTCTGTCTGTGCTCACTGTAATGTTTGGGAGTAATACATCGTGTGAGGTCGAGGCCTTCGCACTCTCTCAATGAGAACACACACGTACGGGACTCCTGTACACCTCGCCTCTGTGGGAGGCCCGTATTCTTGAACTTTCAAAGGAAGCCTCCTGTACGCTTGTATGAGAGGCGGCAATAGTTCAGTTCTGCTGTGCTGAGCATGGCGGTGCCTACACAATGGCTTGGAGTATTTTTTGCAGGTAGCCTTTCTTAGGTGGTCGGGCATTGATTTGTTCACGGACGAAGGTTTATTTAATATTTTCTGAATGTCTGAGCTGAAATGTGCAGCAACAAACACAGTCACACTTGATCTTTCGGAAACACTGGCTACAACAGAATCGCAGGCCGACTCTGATAAGGTGCCGCGGTCAAGAAGTCAAAGGTTGGGAGCGGAGCGCAATTTGTGAAGAACGTAGGAACATCTTGATATCCTGGTGCTTTATTTCTTTATATTTTGTCTTTAATAAGAAGCGCACAAAAACTGCGGCGCAGGCAGTGGTAATGATTAGCTGAGTACTGTGGGTCATGACTCAAAACTCGAAAGGTTCCTTTTCTTACGGAGCTACGACCACTTCGTTACAGTACGTATTGCGTCGATAATGTTATTTGAGCGTCGAACTAAATTCATTAATTGGTTAAAAATAAAGTATCCTGCCCCGCCCTCGCATGCTCTCGAGTCGTTTGGACAGAAATTCAAAATAGTGTCGCTTGCCACCCCACCTTTGCAGCATTCTAAATGACGAGCAATTTAAAGCGACTGTTTTCGTTTGTGACGTATTATATCGAGTGTGATAACGGTTGCCTTCCCCTTCCCACGTGTAAGGTAGCATACTGGGCGTCGCCTAGTTAAGCTCCCTGCCTTTCCGTTCATTTCTCTCTCTCTCTCTCTCTCTCTCTCTCTCTCTCTCTCTCTCTCTCTCTCTCTCTCTCTCTCTCTCTTTCTCTCTCAGTCTCTCTCTTTGCCACTAGTAAGTGCTTAACGCTTATATTGCTGTAAATATAAAATTTTTACATCTTGACATGCGAAAGGAAGCAGGCCTTTGCTCTCACAGATACTGCAGACGCCTCACGAACAAAAAAAAAAGAAATCAGCCACGTTCGATGCCTTACAAGAACTCAGGCACCGGTTCTCTCAGGTGTCAGTGACTCTCACAAACAATAAAAATTGTTCTCTGACGAACATTTCTTGATGTCACACTCAGCATCAGGGCACTATTTTTCTCATTTATTTCATGGCACACCCTAAAGAATGTGGCACTGACCAAGACGGAGCTGCAGAGAGACTACAGTGAACGTCAAGCCACGGCGCTGTGGTCTTTTCTACAAAGCGAATTATTCGGACGGCCAAAAGGGAAGGCATTCTTGATGGTGAAACAGCGAAGCTGCACACGAAGACCAAACAGCAAAGTACGCAGCACGGCGCTCTCTTACAATTCACAGTTTATTCGGATCGCCACTTCAATAAGTATCCAATAGCGTCTTACAAAAAAAAAAGAGGAAAAACAAGGCAAAACCAACCATGCAGTACACATAAATAAGCATTCACAATTGCCGGCGTCATGAGAAAGAAGAAACCTAACACAATTAAAAAGCAGTTTTTCTTGGCCACTAATCAATCGCAACAAGCTTTCTTGATTTCAGTTGTTTCGGTGATCTCTCTTGAGACCTTCTCTTTATTCTTTACAATTAATTAATTTTCAGAATGCGCATCAAATGTGCTGGCAAAAAGTGGGTGAGCATTGCGTCTATCTTGGGATCAAATTAGCAAATTATTTTCTTTGGGACAAAGAGGCACACGAAGAGGGTCTATTTGTGGACTCTGCAGCTTTTACAGTGCTTGTTTGCATCAATATCAAGCCACTGCTCTCAATAAGAAGCTCAAGTAAGTGCTTGCCCTGTTTTTGCATGCATCCACGAATTCCACTGCCTGCCCCTTCGTCCATGCTGTTAAAAAGTTATGTCGTACCAATCCTTCCCAAAATCCTTGCTCATATACTCCATCTGCAAAATATAAAGTTAAGAATCAGTTCGTGCATGTCTACTCTTTCAAGCAAAACACGTAGCGACATGTCACATAACTGATTAAATTAACAATGCCCTGCTGCACCTCTTAATCTGCCCACAGTAAGTCCGCTGCGAGCGTACTGCAAGGGTAGCCTTACCGCGTAAACCATCAGCGCTGGAGACATTCACTGCGATTCCGGCGAACCGCTTCATTAAATCCGTACCACATCGATCCCAACGACTGCTCTTAACCACCGCCTTGAAAGAAAAAGGAAGACAAAAATCAACCGCGCGCTTGGAAGCGCACTTTTGAGATCGAATATGTTCAAACGAAAAATAAAAGCAATCGAACCTAAGGTGCTCGCACTATATACGAAAAAATGCCGCATCACCTCCCGTTATCTCATAGGCGCCAGTTCGTCATTTCTACCGTCTGGTCAACTCAAGGTGCCCGCTCGTTCTGGGTATGCGTTAACGCTGCGATGCGGCCAATAAAACGTTAAAACGTTCCGAGCCTTGAAGCTCATTTAATGCAAGGTTGTCGAGGCTGCCTACTTTATAATTGCTTTTGGGGCGTTGCATGTTATAGTGGTTCCCGAATCGACATCTCAATCTCTCACCGACAGAGAGCGGTTTGTTCATGGCGGTGCTGGGTCCTGTGCTTAGGAGGGCGCTGTGATTAATGAGTCCCGTTCAAGCGCTCAGGCTCTCTCCGGCGCTCTTTTTGATCCGCTAAGCAACGCTCACCAACTCATACAAAAACAGAGCACGTACCTCGCTAAATGAGAAGCAGTAATTACCCCTGATGGGAAGTTATGCTACCAATACCTCCCACTTCATGCAACTTCGTTGATGATATAACTGTGGTATGATTTTTTTTTCCCTGGCGGCGTCCGCGCACACGCGTGCGAACTTCATTTTCTCAAAGCAAAACCGGTCGGGCCTATATTTTACGCATCCTACAACTTTGAGTAATTCTAATATAGGTCAGTGTACGTGGTGCTTGGTACGCACTCATTCTAGCTATTTTGTGGTCATGAAACAATGGGTGGTTACTGCATTTTTTCTGCTCATTCACTCTTGAAGAATCTGCTCCTTCTCTACTTTCGTTACACAGCCGATGCCCATGGCTGTCCAGGGCATCAATGACATACTATTGGGAAGCCGCGCCAAGCCCAAAATGCAACTGACAACCCTAGATACTGCGACTATCATCTCTTTTCAACCCCCTCCCCATTCCCCGTGCCAACTTAACCCCACCAATGATGTTCATTAAACTGGTTTGGTTTATGGGGGTTTAACGTCCCAAAGCGACTCACGCTATGAGAGACGCCGTAATGAAGGCCTCCGGATAGCTTCGACCACCTCGGGTTCTTTAAAGTGCACTGACATCGCACAGTACACGGGCCTCTAGAATTTTGCCTCCATCGAAATTCGACCGCCGCGGCCGGTTCATTAAACTATCACTTTCTGCACCTCCATGCGTTAATCCCGTCAGTTCATACCGTTGCCCGTTCTTGAGAGCCTTCAGACGTTATCGAGAAGATTACCAAACCAAACCAAAACAAATCAAATATTTATTTTTAGTTAGATAAGGATGGGGCAGTCGAAAAAGCTCCGCTATGTGGCAGCTTGACGAGGCGGGGCGGCTGCCCTTACATATGGGAGAACAGCTGCCATCATATCAAACATGACATCAGTCAAATTGAAGCCAAAATACACACAGGAGCCCGTAGTTGAAATATACTGATCGAAGATAAATGACGTATATGACTGATTTAGTACCGTAAAATTGCACGCAAATATTGCCGTATACTAAATAGTAAATAACAACGAACAGTACTAATATACATGCAGACAAAAGCAGAGCATAAGAGAAAAGAATGCAAATACATGAACTCCCGGAAATTTCCTGCGTATTTTGGACATGAGTAAATGGTACACAGGAGGTTGAATTTAGAAGAGAAACTATGGTAGCTTCGCAAAGATTACCTCACAAGAACAAATTTTCAAACCTTTCTTAGAAAGGCACAAGCTCCTATTGCAGAGTTATCAGACATATTTAATTGGAAGATGTTATCTTAATGATTGCAAAGTGTAGTTAATTGCTGTAGCTTAATTGGACGACATGCTGCATCATACCTCTCTCTTGGCTGGAACAAGGTTATCCCCGATTAAGTGTGTTTTACTACGTGCTTACTCAGCCGAGTGCGTACCAAGCATATAGTTTGAGACAAGCTTAGTATATTTGGGCTGTCGATCGGCGGAAGAGCTTTTAACTGCACGCACTTCGCTTCTACATTTCTCTCGCTTCGTTTCGTTAATTAGTTTCGTTCACTGACGTCACTGCCACTGGCACATTTTGTATTATCTTTACTTTTAAGTGGAGGTCACTTATTGCGTGAACTTATCGGCGTTTTCCTTAATGAACAAGACAGCCTTTACACCTCCAGAAGCCATATTCCTATCGCGATCATAGGAACAAAAACTTACAGAGCACTTTAACTTCAAGCTTTACTGAGCTCACAAAAACATCTACTCATATTATTTGCGTACTATACTGCCCAGGAGCATTTCATCGAGGCTACTAGATAACAGCACCAATTTTTGCTAAAAGCTTATCAACTAATTAATTAAGGGAGGGATAAAGGACAAGGTTAACGGCACCCGTGCTGGTATGGAGCCGGGGTCAGTCAGTGCAAATCCGTTCCCTTCTTGTAGGTTGCTGATACAACATGATACGGTCCATGCCCAGCAAGCCCTTTTCGCAAACGCAGTGACAAAGGCACTAAATAAGAAACTAGTGTGTGCGGCGCAAGGAGTCAGCGCACGCACAGGTACAGTTATACACGTAGGTGCACGTATCTCCGCCGATGCTTCGATACACTTAAGCACACTTACGCAAATTTAGTCTTAGCACACTTCGTATAGTGCATGCCCTTTTAGGAATAGCTGTGCAAGGTACAACGAAAAAAATTAGACAAATAAGAAAAAAAAGAGTAATTATACTTCACAACGATACCCGAGACTTGAGCATGCTGATCTTGCAGTATGCGTTATATATTACGCGCAACCTTCGCCGCAATTCTCACGCCCCGGGCTCCTAGAGTTCGCGGGCACGCAGCGGGCAGCGTTCGACAGCCTTAGGACCGCGGGGAAGTCGTGATCCGCGATAACGGGGTGCATACCTTACAAAGGCGTCGTTGCCTACGAGCAACAGCAGCGTTTCCGGCACTATGCACAGGCAGCAGGCGGGCAGCCCCCTGGAACGTGACAACCCTTGTTCCCGAACGTGCTCACTTTATGCACCATAGATCGGAGTTCCCCGAGGCTGAGTGGGGAAACGCCACGACAAAAGCCACGCAGTGGTACCCGTAGTATGTATACGAAATCCACGACGCCTTTCGCGAGAGAAACTAGATTGTATCCGAACCGTGCTTGATGGGTTCCATAATATTCACAGCGTGCGTGAATGTGTGGTGTGGTTGCAGGTCGTGGACTATCTGATTTTTACCCCTCAGGGTATTCGCAGCCGGCTACTCCGTTCAAGGCTGTTGATGGCGGTGATAGTTTTTCGCTTGAAAAAGGGCTCTCGTGTAGAGAAAGAGCTAGATTAAGGGAGAGAGAGAAATGTATATATTTAAAAGCAGAGATTTGTACACGCCTACTTCATCTATATGTTGTTGTAAAAGACCGATGCAAGACAAAATGCCGTGGAAGCGGCGGATAAAGGTACGCAGAGGTTAAAATGAGGGATTCAATGTCGTAATTTGGATGCAGGTTGGGTGTTTAAAATTAGATTGGTTGTTGACTAAAGGAAATGGCGCAGTATCTGTCTCACATCTCGGCCGACACCTCAACCGCGCCATAAGGGGTAAAGGAGGGACTGAGAGAAGAAAGGAAGAAAGAAGTGCCACAGTGGAGGTTTCCGGAAGAATTTCGACCACCTGGGGATCTTTAACTTGCACTGACATCGCACAGCACATGGGCGCCGTAGCGTTTCGCCTCCATCGAAGCGCGGCCGCCGCGGTCGGGTTCGAACCCGGGTACTCCGGATCAGTAGCCGAGCGCCCTAAGCACTGGGCCACCGAGACGGCTGTTGGAAGTTTTTTTTTTTAATTGGTTTTTGGGGAAAGGAAATGGCGCAGTATCTGTCTCATATATCGTTGGACACCTGAACCGCGCCGTAAGGAAAGGGATAAAGGAGGGAGTGAAAGAAGAAAGGAAGAAGGGGTGCCGTAGTGGAGGGCTCCGGAACAATTTCGACCACCTGGGGATCTTTAACGTGCACTGACATCGCACAGCACACGGGCGCCTTAGCGTTTTTCCTCCATAAAAACGCAGCCGCCGCGGTCGGGTTCGAACCCTGAAACTCCGGATCAGTAGTCGAGCGCCCTAACCACTGAGCCACCGCGGCGGGGCCTGTTGGAAGTTTCGAGAGCAAGATTTATGATAAGGTGCTTCAAGTTAGAATAATAAGAAAATAATAAATAATATTCTGAAACTTCTCCAGATACAGTTCAGAATAACTGGATTTTCATTGTTCTAAACGTAATTTTGAAACGTTTTTTTTTTCTTCTTTGTTTCTGTGGCTGCTCGCCTTTCTTGTACCCTAGTGATTCTGTCACTCTGTCGCGAATTAGTAACGCGCCCCCACTGCCGAAGAGGAACGCTATCGCGTGCAGGTTCGAACAAGACAACAAACAGATCAGACAAAACAAAACGACGCAGTATTTATAATTTAAAGGAAAACAGCCAGTAAGATACGAAAACACCGATAAAAGCACACACTCAACACGCGTACAACACTACAGATTAAAGTAAAGAGTTCCCGAGATGTTAAGCGTCCCCGGTGAAGCGGGGATGCCTTGCCGACTGGACGGACGCGAGTTTTTGTAGCGCGAAGCGTCGCTGCACTGCGTCGAAGGAAGCGACGGAAGGGAACCAGATGGTAGCAGGAGCGGAGAGGACTGCACGAAGACGCCGGTGGTCTCCCGTCAACAGCCCCAGGAACTTGGCAACGTCAGGAGAAGTGTAGCCTAGACACGTCGTCGGCGTCCCGAAACGCCGAAGGATTAATGCAGGCTATCCGAGGGAGCCTTTCGCCAGCACGGACCCTCAATCTATCGGCTGCCACCTCCACACTTGAATGGGGCGCAGGAAGCTGGCGTCGGAGAACGAAAGGGAGGTCCTCGGCAGCACGGACGCAATGTCCGATGGCTGCCACCTCCACGCTTAAATGACCCGATCTCCGCTGCGTTGTCTCCCTTCACAACTCGGTTTTCTGACACGTCAGCTCTCCGCTCTTCGTTCTTGCCACGCTCGGTGTCTTCATCGTCTCCCACACACCATTCGCACGCGCACATCGCACGGGCACACGCGCAACGCTGGGCTGGCACGCGCAGTGCTCCGCTGTCGACGCACCACTGTCTGCGCACCGCACTCAAAAATCCCCTGAGGATTTGTTGTGCACCGCTCACACTCATACTTTGTATTTTTTGGTGAAATAAACAGCGGCAATCTTTTCTCTGAGTGGTGGCCTTTTCGCAAAACTATATGATTGAAGTATAAACAAGCTCTGAATGTTAGGGGACCTAAACCGGCACCCTAAATCGGAGAGTAGTGGCGTTGCAGGGGTACGCGTATCCCTACCGAGGCCTTGCCGGGAGTTTCGCGAGGCTGTTCGGTCAGGGAAGCTGCCGGTCCGGCGCCACAGCACTTTTGCGCACTTCCGCCCATGGTGTAGAGTGGTGGTCTTGGTATTTCAGGGCGTCGGTAGCACTCCCTTTTGTGCGTTTGTTATTGCTTTGCATTCATGAATATATTGCTGGTTTGCAGAAATTTAAAACAAGGGTCACAACAATTTAAGTAAGCAGGCTCCAAATGTGGCTGTTGTGTGAAGTCTGCAGCTTTTTGATTTGCGGCAAGTACTCCATTTGGGAAAATCATCAAGGGTCATTCCTTGATGATTCCTTGACGCATTCCTTGAAGAACTTAGTGCTTCTACAAGACCACAAATGGACTTTATAAGTCTGGATTTTAGCCAGTTAGTGAACTGTAACCGTGATGGAGAAAAGCACGCTGACACAGGACTGGAAAAAAACTACGCACACAACGCGCTGATGTCTGCTCTCTTTTTGTCTAGTGTTCGCGAGTTGTTGTTTTTTTTTTTCATCCTGTTTACCACAAATGAAGTCGAGAAACTGCTCGCGTATAGGCGTGTATCGACATCACGTTGCATATAGTCATATCCAGTCCCATTCCTTCCTGCAAACGCGAATATAGTTATTAAGGCGAATGGTAGGTTCTTGTCAGTCTCGATAGATATAGATAGCAAATTCCATAATGTCCAATAGCAACACACGTTTTACTTGGTCCGATGGACGAGATTCTAAGAGAAAACCTCGCAAGAACAATAAAGGAAAACATGCTCGAAATTCTATTGTTTTCTTCTTGCTGGTGCTCCGACTGAAATAAATACATACACCGCTAACCGCGCTTTGCCGAATGCCTCTTAGAAACGTTGCTTGCGATCAGGTCTCACCTCAGGACGTATGCTGTTTATATATATATATATATATATATATATATATATATATATATATATATATATATATATATATATATATTAGCAGGTAAGTTAAAGGAAATGAGGGGCCCGTTTGACAAACTTATGAAGGGAGCCAACAGTCACCGAAACCAAGGTGCATAGGGGAATGTTATTTTTTTATGTGTTGGACTTATCAGTGGGATAATATTACTTAGATTAATAAATCGATTAAAGAAAATTACTTATAAAGCAGCAGAAAAAACAACCATGCCGCCGGTGGGATCCGAACCCACGACCTCCGAATATCGCGTCCGGTGCTGTTACCAACTGAGATACTGCGACGGCTGTCCAATCTGCTGCTCTCGTGGGTATTTATGTTCATTAGGTGTAAGCGAACCTTGAGAGTGTTCACCAGCGCCACCCTCGACCATAGCGGCGGACGTAGCACGTCCTGTAATACCGCGAGCGTGACGTGTAACGTATCTAACGGCGAGGGCGGAAACTGTGCGAGACCCCTCTTAAGCTACCTATGGCATCAAGACTGCCAGAACCGAGACCCTCGTTAAGCTATTAGCAGGTAAGTTAAAGGAAATGAGGGGCCCGTTTGACAATCTTATGAAGGGAGCCAACAGTCACCGAAAGCAAGGTGCATAGCGGAATGTTATTTTTTTAATGTGTTTTGCTTATGAGTGGCATAATATTACTTAGATTAATAAATCGATTAAAGAAAATTACTTATAAAGCAGCAGAAAAAACAACCATGCCGCCGGTGGGATCCGAACCCACGACCTCAGATTATCGCTTGCGGTGCTCTTACCAACTATATATATATATATATATATATATATATATATATATATATATATATATATATATATATATATATATATATATATATATATATATATATATATATATATATATATGGGTAGCTAGCTCAGCAGAGCGGCGCGCTCTGAAAACTGTGCGGAAATATTTGGTCGAAACGCGAAGGATCAGCACTCTAGGGATTTGTATTCTTCTTGGCAGCCGGGGCTACATATATAACTATTCGCTGCCAAGGCTCGCTCCTTAGGCAGCATAGCTTGCCCAGGTTTAATCTTGGCTTGCTCAGCGTCGTGAACAGGATCATTTCTTTCTCACTGCCTTGCACGCAACGCTTGCTGGAGCACCAGCCACGCGTAACGCGGTCAGGAGTGAACTCTCGAACTTGCGGTCCTGCACGCAGCACATGCAGATAAGGTGCCCTCACACACCTCTATACAGCTGCCAAGATAATTGTTGACGTTGCTCTGTCGGGGCCCATTTTTAATTATTCTCCCCGATTCATTATTTCTACTTCTCTGTTTGCGCGTTAGTTACGGCGCTCGCGCATTACGACCCCGGCGGCGTAACCGGCGCGATGCGGTAAATAAAGGGGGAACCGCGGTCACGAAGTTCGTGACTGCTCCAGCGCAGCTCGGCGTCAGGGCGTCACCGCTCCACTAAGCCTCGTCCTCGGGCGAACACTTGCCTGGGCCATCCCGCCTCTCTCTCTTCTTAAGCGTGCCTAATCTCGCCGCCGAAGCCGAAGTTCCCTGAGCTCGACCCGCAGAGATGCCGGCGTTCATGCACGCGTGCTGTGTTACGACTGCTGCCGCCGCTGTGCTATTCAAGGAACGCATGATCATCATCAACGTCGTCAACATCCTCAAAAACTTTATACAACAAATAGAGGAGTTTGGTGCACGCAGGTTCTCGGGCGCCCGCACGACACCAGTGCTCTCAAGCGTTTATGTCCCCGCTGTCCATAACGCGGGCCGCGATGGTCTGCTCGAACGGGTCCTCGGAGCGCAGCAGGGTCTGCCAGAACTCCCAGGTCTTGAGGAGCTCCAGGCCTCGTGGGGAAACATCTGCCGGAGAGCGACAGTTTCCCCAAGAGAAGGCAAGACAGTCGCGTATTCTAAAGGCAGTAGTAGAATACACGCCGCCATTTTAAAGCTGACGCTTTGAGGAGCAAACCTTGCACGGTTGCAGTACTAAGAAAGGAAATGGCATGAATTTTTCCGGCATTCTTGCTCGTGAGTACGTCCTACTAGGACAAAAACACCGAGTTCTATATATCGGGAGCCGACATCGAACTTCAGTGCATAGAATTACTTCGGCATTATGCCCACGCTTGCGTTAGCGTCGTATTGCTTTTTTGTTCGGTAGGGTTTCCCTGTTCGGAAATGACTCGAGTGTATATGAAAGGTGGCACGCACGAATGCTCACCTTGACGGTATGAAATGAACCCACATGCGTGAGCTCCCCCCCCCCCCTTCCGGCTCGAGTTGGCGGCAGTAATATTCGCAGTTTTATACGCGATCCTGTGTTGTTTCCAGGTCTTCCTCGACTGCTGTCACGACGAATTGTAAAAAGACAAGAAAGCAAAAAAAGAACAAACAAAAATTTCCTGAAATGTGGAGCATGAGCGTGATTCTTCAGGGAACCAGATAGAGATCGATCGAAGTAATTTTTTTTTGTCCTTGCCGTGAATTGGCACACATTTTCGGTCACAGGAAACCTGTTGCAGAAACGGGTGCGAAAAATGGAGATCACCCGCTCGTCTATAATCTCTGCTTTTGCCGCGGACTGTGTTGCAGTTTCTCCGCCGATCGACCAAGGAGACGACAGATTAGCCGGCCTTTTGCAATGTTTAGTTTCCCAAGCGGATAGCGGTGCAATGTCTCAGGCGGCACCGCAGTACGCCGGCAATTGTATACAGGACTATACACTGTAAACAAGAATACGCATATATATGAGAGTAGTAAGAGAGTAAGCTGTCCTCTAGCGCACACTCCTTTAATAAAAGGAAGTGGGCTAGATCACAGTTTACTCCCTTTTTTACTCCTCTCTCCTTAGGGTATACCGGCTCAGCGAGCCTTATATCAACAACTACCGGCCAAATAGCAATGGCTGTACTGCCATAGAAGGTTTTTTTCACGGAGCCTTGACTGCTTAAAATTCCTAATGGTTGCTAACCCAGGCCACAAACCATTAAAAGAAATACTCGCCATAAGAAAATCAGTTGACTTTAAGCTCTCGCTTTGTGACGTCTTTCAGGGTGCCAGTATCAAAACAAATTTATTCGCCGCATACGATATTCGGTTTTCCCGCCGTCAGTGTACGGCTTTTCAATCGACTATGTTCGACCGTAATGCGGAAGAAAGAAGTATCCTATATTTTGTCACTTCGAGCTTCAAATGGTGGAATTAAGCTTTCCTCATTCATTCGCCGACGCACCCATAGTATATGACGACATAACGGTAATTTTTTACACTACGTCCATATTTCTTGTGCATCCTTGAGGCTATTTAAACGATCCTTTCATTTTAATGAGTGGATCAAGGCGACCGTCTTTACACGCCCAAATGCAATGTTGCGCACAGCTTTTTTTTTTAATATTGAGAGCACGAACAACATGAATTTCCTCAGGCGGAGCCAGGCCTTGAAGGACCCGATGTGAGGACCCTGCAGGGAAGTGGAAAAGCCCCCGTAAATTCGCGGCTACATGCTTAGATTGACGAGCAATTAAGCTTCGTTGTCATTTTCGTCTCCAGAAAACTTTTGTGTACACCTGTACGTATGCCACATTTCACCCGACCGCCGTTCCCATGTCTGAACAATACGCGTAGGTTCTGCGATTTGCTCTGTGGGCCGGAATGCGTGACAGACCACGTGTGCGGCCTTTGACACTCGCGTCCTGGCTGCTGTGTATAGATTGGTTACGTCCGGAGAACCGTATTTTTTCCACGCCTTCGTGCTCCGGGACAGATCCTCCGCCGATGTCTGTGCAGCAGCCCAACCTATATATATACACAGCAGCAGGTGTTGCCGTTATTCTCTCCATAATGCCTTTGTTGAGCCAACCGACCTGTCTCACCTCAAACGCCGTCTTTAGGCCTATGCATATATAAGCGCTGAAGCTACTGCGTTTTATTTTTTTATCTTCCCTGCCGTACACATTGCTGCCTTCCCTCTAGCGGTCCTAATACCTTGCAGCATTGAAACCAGAAACTTTGTCCCAGAAAATAACGGGCAGAAAGACAAAAGGAGGCCGTCACGCAGGCGTCGGCGACGGCCGTGCTTATCTTTTTAAGTTTCTCAGCGTTTCTCTTTCTGAAGCTTGTCGCTTCTGGTTTGGTGCGTGCGTCCAGTCGAGGCGACGGCTGCTGTCTTTGTGAGACGAACTCCGGGAAGCGGCAGCTATTCGGAGACGGCATTCTGCGCCATTCACTGAACGAAATTGGAAAATTGAAAATGAGTTTTTAGAGAAAGCAAATACCGCAGTATCTGTATCACATATCGGCGTACGCCTGAACCGCTCTGTAGAAGAACGGATAAAGGAGGGAAGCTTTCCTTTTCTGAAGCATTTCAATGAGCGACGACTGCGTGGCACCTTCGCCATCTGGTCTCGGCGATTACCGCCTAATAGTTTCAGCTTACCCGGATCCTGGTTATTTATTTGTTTTTCGACACTTCCATTTACGTTAGCACACACAGTCTCAGAAAGTGCACTAGCGTTCTGTCAAAAATCGTCAGTCTCTTCTCAGCGGAGGCCTTGGTAATTTATGAGGAATGAATTCTCACCATGAAGGTGCTGAGAAAGAATGTGTTCAGCTAAGTGCTAACTATGCGGTATTATATATACGTGACTGGACTTACAAAGCGGGAGCAATATGGTTTGGATTAGATGGGTACGCTAACCAGACTTGAGCGTGCACTAAAAAAAAAAAGATGTTATGGCCTTAAGTCGAGAGTGATACGAAAGCTCCTTCGATGGGGGGAAAATAATAATAAACGTGAAAAAGCAGATTCTCCCCATTATAATAAAAAAACGAGGAAAGCTGACTAAACTAGGCTACGCCTTAGTTAAACATGCGGCGAGAGCCGCCATTTATCGCATTTGAGCGCTTGCAAAATTCTTAAAATCACTGAAATTCTGCCGGTCCCAAAATACAACAGAAATTTTGTCGTCCTCTCGTTACGACAAATTTTTCTGTAATAATGCAAAGTTGTGTATTGTCGCGAGAGAACTGTCTCTGTCGTAACGACAGGATAATGCTGAATACTGCTGAAAAGCATGTTGTTGCTACCAAAACGTCGGTTGTCAGGCCCCAAAAAAACTACAGCAAAATGTGTTGTGACAGCAGAAAACTTTCTGTTCTGTTGAGATTTTTTCCAACCCAAAAGCTCTCGTTCACAGACTTGCTTTCACTCCCTGTTCGACCTACAAACAAGGTTAACGTGAGGAAAGGTCAGCCAATAGTCCTCCTTTGATAAAGAGGAAGGCTTAACCCATTAAAAAAAAACGAAATGTGAGAGTAAAATTTTAACATTTGTAGGTTCGAAAAGTGTCAGTTAAAATATATATTAAACTTTTAATTATAACAAATCAAAATTTTTTATTTTGATTTAAACTTAAAATATAAAATTAAAAAAAAATTTAACCTTGTTCCAGCCACCAGAACGCGTTTGTATTAACCTGAAGACTGGAAGTTTGAGACTGCGCAGCTAGAACTTGCGTGCAACGCTCATCCAGCTGCTTTTGTGGCATGTGCAGGTAAACAGTTATCTCTGTCAGCACGTGCCACTCACTTGTGGTCTCCCCTAAAACTTTGTCGTGCTATATACCATATTCTGCAGGGATAAGCGGGACCTCAACCTGCATTCTGCGCACATTGAAAGTACTTGTCGCCCATGTTCCCACAAAAAAAAAACTTCGACGTCAGCTCGTGAATGTAAAAGACGTCCTTCCAAAATTAAAATAGCCTGACGTCATTTAAGCGTTCCACGTGCCAATTAAAGCTCTTAATTGGGCAAGTTGGGCTCTTGATTGGGCTAGACACTAGTGCAAAAAAAAGAAAGGGACAGTACAGATGCGACAGAACGCACGCTAGTGTCCTGTCTCATATCTGTACTGTTCGTGCATTTGCGACAGTGCGCTGGCATGTCTCCTGTTACATCTGTTTGGTCCGTGCCTCTTTTTTCTCCAGTTATAATCTCCCATGTTCCACCTTCGACTACGTCAACAATGGCGAGACTGGTAACATTGAACAGTGCCTAAAAAGCATTGTAACGACGTTGGTCATAAAACATTGGGCTCCAGTGCTATCGCCGAACACTGTGCGTCATCAAGCCACGTCATCGACCTGGGGAGGGGCGCATGAGCTGGCTGCCAAAGTGAAGGCATTTCCTCGCCTTCACCTGGAATCATTAAACATACAAGCGACAATTCGCACCCTAGGAGGAAACGATGTAAATATAATCCCTGTATGCGTAGGTATGCTCCCTGCGCCCTCTGTCAAACGTGTGTAAACGCCTATGACCACTTGTCTCAATTCATTGCGAACATGGGTACGGGAGCCGAAACGCATTTTGTCTCATTGTATGGTCAGCGTCTGCTTCTTCACGCTTATTATCATCGCTTATTAATCAACATCCTCCGCTGCATTCTTTTCATTCTTTATAAATCACTGTTTTTGTTACCTTGCTGCAGTTTCAGTTTAGAATCAAATGCGCAGCTTTAACATGCTTAACCGAACTGGGTTTCGGCACCAATATGTGGGACAGGCAACCGTGGCTAGACAATAGACAGCTGGAAAGAATAATAGGAGCTAGACCAGTAAAGTTGCACGAAGTGCCATGTATACGAATCCGTGACTCCACAGAGAAAACAATGCCGGCAACCTGATGCGTTCTCAAGAAAAAAAAACACTGAGTGTAAACATACGCCTGCTAGCGGCTAGCTACGAACTTCCAGAAAAATGGCGGAGAAAGAAAAATAGCCATTTTGTTTCTCCTTCATTCAGGAAGCGCATGAGGGGTGGAGCCTCCCTTGTTCTGCACACAATGAGTCGCCGTCGTGTTCTTCTTCTAGGCGGGTTTTCTTTTTCTATTTTTTCCTGCTTCCCTTCTCGCCTCGTTAGAGTGAGTTATGTGCCGCGCTCTTCTTATGGAGCATTGTTTTCCCTATCGCGGATCATCGGCGCATGCAGAAGCGCCTCTCACATCCTCGGCGCCCACGGAAGTTGCTGGCACGCCTCCTTGTCGAGGGGGAAAGTCGCTGTCGACTAAATAGAATGAGGTTGTCGCTCACTGCGTGGAAAGTGTGGCAGGTCGTTTTCATTGTTCCACTGACTTTCTTCTGGGTGTTGCTTGTGCCGCCGAGGAGGCAATGAATGGGGCCAAACATTTTCGAAAGTGTACGAAGCAAATGGGGGATACAGAGTATTGTAGGATGGAGCGAGCGCGCACAGAGAAATATGGGGAGCGCTCCTGTTCACAGAGCGTAAAAGAGTTAGTGAGAGTGAATGGCTTAAAGTGAGTTGGTGAGAGTGAGTAAGTGAGGATGAATGAGTGACTAACTGAATAAGCGAGTGCCAGGACTAGCGAGTGAGTGGGGTGAGCAAGTGTTGCATAGTTGCAGAGTTCTACTGGCGAAGGACAAAAATAATCTGGAGAGTTGGTCACAAATTAGTTTCCTAATATAGGATGGGTGGCGACAGGTGCAAGGCACGGATATCTGGAGAACATTGGGAGAGGTCTTTGTTATGCGGTGGAAGTAATCCGGGTGCGGATGCTGATGAAAAGGATGATCCAATGAGATATCTCCCTGGTAGATGTCCCAGACGAAATGCGGTACTTTGCAGCTATTATAGCACCTTTATAAAAAAAAATGACCGCGTGCCGTGAAGCGCCCGATACACCTGGCCAACTTAAACTTCTCTGGTGTAGCGAGTTGAAAGGCTTGAATATTCTGTCACTCCATCTTCACTTTGCATTTAGTACTGCGTTTAAAGTGAACTACCAACCGGTAATATAGCTACCGCCTGCATATATAACACAAATTTGATTTAATAATCGTCGTACCAGATGCATTTCTATAGGGGTGCCAGCAACAGTGTTAAACCCCATTATATTTTCTTTATTTTCTGCGAAGACGTGTTCAGGACAGCATGTTTAGTTTCCTTGAATCTGTATTTTTTGCTTCTAGAATGGACGTCTCCGCCCGCCTTTAGCACCTTACCTTACTGAAGCTAGATGGCAGCGAAGTTCACAGAATTTAACAGCTCTTCACGTTCGACCTAGTGATGGCAACGCTCAAAAACAGAGCACTGCATATCCGAACAGCGCTCTCTCGTTCGATGAGCACCGCTTGCATCGCACCTAAAAAAACAACGAATCTACGAAAAACGCACAGACGCAAAGGTGCGCTTTTGTCCGACAATAACGGTATTGTGACCGATGGGTAGATACTCCCAGCGCTGACATCCCTTTCATCTAACAACGTCTGCTGGCTCACTATGCTGAGCACGGCCGCATTGTGATATGTTTAGTTTATAGGGTTTAACGTCCCAAAGCGACTGAGGCTATGAGAGACGCTGTAGTGAAGGGCTCAAGAAATTTCGACCGCTATGGGGTTCTTTAACGTGCGTTGACGTCGCACAGTACACGGCCTCTCATACTGGGATATGTTATGTTATGTTACGTCGTGTTGTGTTGTTTTGTGCTGTGTTATGCTATGTTATCTTAAGTTATGTTAGGCTATGTTGTTATTTCATGTCATCTCATGTCATTTTGCTAGATTGGGTAATCTTGCCTTATTTTGTTGTTTGAGGTTCTTTTCGCTACGTTGTGTTGTCATGTTGTGTTTTGTTCTGCTGTTTTGTTTGTGCTGTGTGCTCCGCGGGCGGTCTGCCTATCCTGCACACACCACCGGCTAGCCGGCGTGACTGGCGAGTGAGCACTGCGTGCTTCGTCGAATAGGAGTCATGCTGCGTGCGCGTTCCAGCAGAAACGAACACAGATGCAACGATGCACTCCCGCGGAGGTGGAACAGCCTCGTGCAGACCATTCTCTTTCCCGGCTGGAGGGCGCATGCGTTTGTTCGGCGGGCCGTGTCAAGTTTGCTAATTAACTCTCGCCGCTGCTCGAGGACCCTCCAGAAGAAGCAACGACGAATAAATCGAACAACAAATGAAGAAAAGAAAGCTTTTAAGCGCATGGCCTTTTTTTGTTATCCTCTTTTTATCATCTGTTTTCCATTATCTCCCCTTATCGTTTTCCCGCACCAAGCCCCTCAACCTCTCTCAGGGCGAACAAAGGAGCGAAGTCCGAAGACTAATTGGCGCCGGTCAGACGAGTTGGCTGCCGAATAATTAAGAACGGGACTCAGTGGAAGGATAATTTTACTCAAAGAAAGCAGCGGCTGTGCGTATGCTACAGCTGACCTGCAGACTTTAAAGAAAGAAAGAGGGGAAGGGGAGAGGGCGGTCATTGTCTCGCTCTGAAGAGTGCACGGTGAAAAGATGCTCCCAAACCTGGCATTTCGTGACGGGCTGCCGTAAACGCCACGTGGGACGAAGCGTAAATTGCGCTGCCCCTTCTACTGGCTTGCCCGCTTGTTTCCTGGTGTGTGTTTTGTGGTGGCAACATGATATGGCAGCGAACCATACTGCGGTTGCAGACAAGAACCAATGGTTGTGTGGTGGAGGAGGTGCGACTCTGATCTTCGTGTTTAACTTGGCTGCGTGGCCATCATTCGGTCTAACTTCAAAGAGCTGATATTTTGCTTGCAACTTGAATATAAGCGAATCCCCGTTCCTCGTCTTCACACGTATATTTGAGTTCGTCGAATTCGGTGCATACCCAAGCTGTAAACCAAAGCCGGTGATAACGAAAATCTGAGAGTAAAAAAAAAGTCTAAACAACAATAGCGTTCCTAAGAAACTTCAGAAAAAAAAAACTATTCCGTGTTTGTTTCGGTACTCCAGCATGTTATCTCACGTGCTTAATATTGTTTTCACCTAAAGTCAAACTCGTGGGCCTTCTTGATGCTTCAATCCGCATTTTAACATAAGTAATCAAATGTTTACACTTGTGAGTTTTAACTACGATGCCAAGTTTTCTCCAAATAATTGCGCCCCCTTCCACGGTGTGTCACATTTTTCTAACTTGGGTATCCACTCCTCCAAACCACTGCTCTGTTTTTATTAATGAATATGTATTCAACTCTGTACCACTCTTATAATAACACCCTCTTTGAGATGAGAATTTCTAAAACAAGTGCAATCAATAAACAATAGATATTTAAATGAATAAAAATTCACCTAATGCGACCGCCACGGCTTTGATATAAACTGGGAAGTCGTGCTCCACAACCCGAATGGCGTAGCGGCTCAGCCGAAACCCTTTATTTATTACCCGACCGCACCGGATAAGGAGGAGCCATAAACTTAATGGCCGAGTGGGCGTTGGATGAAAACTAAATGTGGATGAGAGCGCAAAGGTAGGAGAAAGGGGTCTTAAAACAGATGAGAACGAGAAAATGAACAAAAAAGTGAGCAAGGAAAAGTGGGTAAGCGTGGCACGTCCGAGCGCGATACAAGTATCGGTTGCATACAGCACGCGCTACTCGGCAAGGTGCGTGAAGGCACGTTCCTTGCTTTGAGATAACGGAGCCGTAAAAGAACGCACCGTTTTGAATTACAGCCATAGGAAAGGTATATCTTTGTTCCACGCTTTTTATGGTTGGTTGAAAGCGCCCAAATTTCTTTTTTTTTTAATTGAAAGTTGCCTCTTGTTGCATCTTTTAAATTTTGAGCACTTACTCAAGTGCGGTTTCTAATAATAATAATAATAATTGGTTTCTTGGGGGAAAGGAAATGGCGCAGTATCTGTCTCATATATCGTTGGACACCTGAACCGCGCCGTAAGGGAAGGGATAAATGAGGGAGTGAAAGAAGAAAGGAAGAGATAGGTGCCGTAGTGGAGGGCTACGGAATAATTTCGTGCACTGACATCGCACAGCACACGGGCGCCTTAGCGTTTTTCCTCCATAAAAACGCAGCCGCCGCGGTCGGGTTCGAACCCGGGAACTCCGGATCAGTAGTCGAGCGCCCTAACCACTGAGCCACCGCGGCGGGTGGGTTTCTAAGCCCTGATTTTATGCTGATAAGTTTTCATTTGAGAGCGACATCAGTGTGGGGACTCTCTAGGGCAAACTCCAAGTCGTAAGACTAACCATAAGGGCCAAAGGACATGTGAACCCACGCAATATGCTGCCCGGGGATGTGTACCCCATGGGACATGTGCCCTGAGTAACATGTGTTCATAGGAACATGTGCCCATCAGAATATGAGGGCTCAAGTTACACTCTAGTCAGAAATGATTAACCGTGTTAGTCCTTTGAAAGTTATTGCTTTGTTACAGCAATTATTTCCCCATTAAGGAGGCTTTACACCCTTAGGAACAAACTGCATGCAGAGCGATCAACAGACACTGCCAGATCATCCTGCAATGGACTCAGTATTCGTTGTGAAGACTAAGTACCGCTGTAAGTCGCGCTTTAGTCGTGTATTTTAAAATGCAGCGTCCGGTGCCACTATCGATGTTGCTTCTTACCTAAGAGAAATTAAAATTCTATAGGAACTTCTTTTTCTTTTAAAATTCGGGGTGGGGAACTGCGGCCCACTGGAGCGAAAAGTGGGGTGTCACGTGATTGGGAGCGTTGCCTCCGCAGATCGGTCGCTAGCATTCTCCTAAATTACGACCGCACAAAATGAAGGGCCCCTTCTTTGATAGCGATCAAAGCACGCGATAGATTGAAATAGTTTTGGTCTTTATAGATTTAAATAGTTGAACTGACTGCAGTTGGATGAATCAAAAGAAGTCCGAATACTGTTTTGAGTCGAAAAGTAAATACAGTATTGAGGCATTCTCCTTCTTTTCAATGTTGTCAGCAAATAATCAAGCAAAGACCAAAACAGCGATGTCGAGTTGAAGCACACGCCATCCTCTTGTGACCTACAGAAAGATGCCAATATCAACGCAAGGTACAAGGAAGGTGAAATACGTACAGTGGAAAGGAAATGTAAAGAAGCCAAAATATAAAAAATTGTGCCCAATTCCGCTATATGAGTCTTACAGCCAATGATTTGCGACGTAGCACCCCCCCTCCCGTCCCCCCGTCCCATCTTTCCTCCACTGAGGGCAACTGTCCCTGCTAAATTTGCTACTGGTCCGTCTCTCCATGTGGGAAACAGGTCACCGCATCACGCCTTTCGAGCCAGGCGCGGTTCACGTATTGTCCATCGCGTTGGCTGTTTGCGATATATGGAGCCGTACACACAACTCATTCACAAAAGCAGCCACTCGTGACGACACAGATTCCGGCCCGCCTTGCGAGAGCGAACAATGTTCTGTGGATGATTGGCCGACCAACACCGTCACATAAGAGCGTCGCGCACACACATCGGCATGCAGTGGCCGTATGAAACTCGGTGTCACCCCGTATTTCGGTGCAGTTTTTCCAAGTGTCTATGGGGATTGTATGCCACTGTCCACATCCACCCAATTGCACCCAAATTTCTTCAAAGGAAAGCTATACAGAAGAACGTGGACGCTGCAGCTTGAACGCAGAGCCTATAGAAGAAGCTCATAGTACCACGGATGGGGTGAAAAGGCTTTCGAATCGACGTGAATGGGCGATGAAAAGATTAATGCCGAAAGGCATATGAGAAATGAGGGCGGGGTTGCGATTGCCGGATAAGGAGGGAGCAATGGGTGCGGCTAGTGATGTGAGTAAATCACCTGAACACACCTCTCTGCTAACCCTCTCTGAAGCTGGGAACAGACACGGCCGTAAGCCAACATATATATTTTTGTTCCTGACTGTTCATTGACGAAATCGCACGAGACCTTAGCGCGATCTCTTTTTCACTATTGTAATGTTTGTGCAGAAAACAGGTGCTGCTAGCTTCTGGCGAAAAACGGGTGTAACTAAATAAACGTTCACAGCATAGACTACAGAAATAAACGCTGATACTTGAAACTTGTGGAAAAAAATTAAAGTGCAACACGAGATTAGGCACAAGGCACCATCGAAACAAAATAAAGGCGAGAAACATTTGGCATTGAAATGCACGCCATATGTCCCAACACCAACGTCCTCGTAATAAGGCACGGCGATTCACTCTCGGAAGTGCTCCGCTTAACTACTTCCACAAAATCAAGTCCGCGAAGGCGCTTATAGGTAAGCCAGCGGGCCAGCTCGAACATGCATTCCGCGCAGCCTCTGATGGATGGCGGCGCGGTCGAATCTCGCCCGAGGCGGCTCCTCAGTCGAGCAGCCAAGAAAGCCCGGGCACTCGAGATTCAATAAGCCCTGTATGCCCGCCGGCCATGAGTGGGTATACAAGATGGGGGTGAGAGGAAGAGGAGGAGGGGGAAAGGATGCTGGGACTGGCTTATGTCCAGACAGGCTGCAGGAGAAGTAAGCGGCTTCGAGAGAAGAGACGATGCTCGATCGAGACACGTATACATAGCAGGATACGTTCATCCAGGAGGCCGCGTCGATGTCGGCGAGCCATTCTCATTTATGGCTGACGTTTGTGTCTTTTTTTTCCTCACCCCACTCTGTTTGCGTAGGGCCAAAGCGTTGCAAAACCAAAGGAGTCGTTTGCTCATTTTCTCGGCGTTGTTCGACGGACCGGAAGATGAGTCTGTCTTCATCGTCGAGGCGGGGATGATACACACGGCTCCTCGTCATAACCTTTCCTTCGCTCTGTTATGTAGCCCGCCTCATCCGCCGCTGCGACAGGTTTGCATGCTTCTGATGCTGCGCTGTCCGTCATTTGATGTACAGCAATGATCGTTCCGCCGTATAGTATCCACTGTACACGATTACACAGGAGCATGCCGACGGGCAATATAACCGGATGTCGTCAGTGTTTGCCGCCGAGGAACGGGTTTTGCCGTTCCTATGGCATATCCTGCGTGATGCAGATTCTCAGTTTGTGCACATCTCCGGACATGGCCATCATTGCTACTCTTCGCAGTGGTTAAGAAAGCGGCAAAACCAAACGATCGGCTGACCATCTGTAGGTGGTTATAGATCTACGTCCATAATTTTTAGGTAATGGGTCAAAGGTTACGTATACGCGGCAGCCTTCGAACATCTCGCAAATGTAGATGCGCAGAGGGAAGTTCAGAGAGGGCGTAACCAGACTGGACTGGCCGTACACCCTTCGGCTCGTCAAGTTCCGTTGACTAACAAAGCACATTAGCGCCTGGTCCCGGAGTAACCGTATGCAAACCATCTCAGATGAGCCTTACCTCGCCTTACACACACGCACACACTTCCGTACAAGCTCGAGCCGTGCAAAATGCCTCGCCAGGAAGAATGGCCGGTGGCGGTACAAGGCGTATTCGCGGGCGCGCTTGCACGATGCGTCCACTCGACGGCGAGCCGACAGTGGTGTCACCGCGGTGCGGGATAATTACAGCGCTTCCGTCACGGGGTTGCATACGCGGTTGCCTTTAGTCGGGAGCAGCGATCAGAACAGAGAATATTACTGAAGTTTAGCTCCGGGCCGTTTTCCGCACACACGGCCCAGCCCGAAACGTTGTGTGTTAGACCTGCCCACGCTGCTTCTTCGCACGCGATTATTACGCAAGCAGAGCCGCGCGTATATAAGCTCGCTCTCACATACGCGCACGCAATAACGTTAATGTCCAGCGCCGCTGCTTCTGGAGCACGTCGCCATTACTCTTACGGGTGTCAGAGTCAAAGCCTAAGCATCGCATATAAGAGGAGGAAGAAGCAAGAGTTGCGTGATTGCGGGCTGAGGCTGAGTGCGCCCACCTCTTTGCAGCTATGCGTACGAGTTTCTTCGTTCCAGGTATTAGGTGCAGTTGAAATCCCCGCTGCTTAGCGTGTTTGAAAAAAAAGTAAAAAAAAGAGGAGCATCTGACCGCGAACGTAATTGCGTTTCGCGCGCTACGGTGTGCATACAGACGCGCGCTGGTGCAATCATCTCGTCCTGCCAACACTCTCTCTCTCTCTCTCTACACTTGAGAAAGGAGGAGAGAATACGACGAGCCGTCAACGCGATAACTAATGGGAGTTCCGATCTGCAGAGTTTGTGCAGGAAGCTTTGGTGTTTGTCAGCTCCCTCTCGTGCGTGCAGTCCCGACAGTTGGGGGATTAATGTGAGCAGGTTCAGCGTCTTGTCGCGCGCATCAATTCCCGTTGCAAGACCGAACTCAGAGCAAGGGAATGTGTTTGCAGACTGGAGCTGCCTCCTATTCGGAAGCCGTAAATAAAGGCTGGCGGGAAGGTAGGCAGGACGGACGTTTCAAACGCCTCGCATCCGTCTGTATACGCGACGCTCAATAAATTCCCGCATCGCGTGTCTTCCGAGATGTGCGTTTTGGTATTCAGAGGGCCATGCGATGGTGATGGAGTACTAAAGAACGCATGCAGGTGAACTCGCTGCGTTTCTTTTCTGAGGGAAATAAACTATTTGCCCAAGGGGGGCAAGTACTCGAAAGAGAATGCGCGCAGCTCGAGAGCTTGGCGCATCTGAGCGTCCGCAAACATGTGGATTCTCACTCCCATTCATACGCGACAAGCTTCGTAACTGCAAAATAAATCCCCGGGGACATTTTCTTGTGTATACGTTGGCACCCGTGCACGCACGGCGGCGAATGTTCAAGCAAAAGTATACGTCGGAAGGACAATATTTAATGAAAGCACGCGAGGAACGGCTACGTCACCAAGCATTGTTGAGAGCGAGGTAAAGACTTTACTTCAAAATGTCCAATTTTATCAGGTAATGATTGTCTCAGCGTGCTTAATCGCACTTCTCAATATGCACGAAGGAGGGAGAGCCAGTACATTGAGGGACTCCTTTATAGCCGACAGTGTCCGTTGTTTGGCCAAGCTCACCCTCATGGTCAAGCTACGCACCAACACGGTGAGTCTGCTTTATGTCGTGAAGTAGTGTTTTCGCACTGAAAGAAGACGCATGGCAAAGAAAATGCAAAGAGGGTTGAAGCAGACACACATAATGCTGTCCACTTCCCGTCGCCCGCACGCTACCCAAGACAACAGCGTCCTGTGCTGGCAGTGCATGAAAGGGTTTCTGTGTTGTCCGGAACTCACTGTCTCCGCAGCGTAATTAGAAGTCCGGACGGGGCGCATGGCAATGGTGGTGCGGTAAGAGTGAAGAGGGAGGGGGTGGGGGTGCGTGCCGGCAGCACTCAATGCTGCGGTGACCTTTTGCTGCCAGGCACGTCTCTGCATGCTCCCCGGAGATCAAAGAGCGGCCGGTTCGTTGGCTCCGAGTGACCCTGCTCGCGGGCCGTGGTGCGCCAGCTGTTTGTGCGCAGGCTAGCCGACTGACGTTTGACTAGCTATGGTACGGCCGTCTTTTCACTGCCTCTTCTTCACTTGCTTTACGCCCTGTTAGATGAAATCTGCTGGGTACACGAGCCATTCTTTTCAGCGCTGTTCATGCTGTGAACATCAAGGAACCCGGCACTGACCTGCATCGCTGAGAGTTTCTTTTCAATCAAGCACTTTCGCTGGTATGACTTCGACTTAGTACCGAAAAACATTACAATACCTATGAAGAATGAAGCGGCCAGTCTAACAGCTCATACCAGAATTGTGAGACCGCTCTCAATATCCAATCCTACAGAGCTTCACTGCGTTCCGAGAGTCACCAACCCAACACACACTGCGCAAATTTAGCATACTCTAACGCACGCTAAACATGCCGTGCACGTATCACGAACATCGCTGGTGACGCTAACCGTACCCTTGGCTTTTTACGCTACAGTATTCGCAATGTTAACCCTTGCATCAAATCATTAGCATACCTAGCCTTTGTCCGACCAAAATTGCAATTCGCTTCAGCCCTATGGGACACTCATCACATTAACCTCTCTCCAACCCTCGAAAGAATACAAATATGCGCCATTCGCTTCCTTTACTCCGATTACTCATATTATACTAGTGTATTATACATATTAGAGTAGTGTATTACATATTATACTAGGGGGAGAGGATATACTAGGGGGAGGGGACAGAGATGGGAGGGCATAAACAACATTAATGGCCGCCATCTTGGATTCGATAAACCGAAACTATGCCGCCATTTCGTCCCCTGACGTCATACCGGGGGGAGGGGAAGAGATGGGAGGGCATAACGAATTTTTATGGCCGCCATCTTGGATTCGAGGAACTTAAACTATGCCGCAATTTCGTCCCTGGCGTCACACTCACATATGTCCACCTCTATCCGCCATATTAGAATCAGAACCGAAACTATGCCGCCATTTCGTTCCCTGACGTCCCAATGGGGGAGGGGGTGATGGGAGGGCACAATCAATTGTATTGGCCGCCATCTTGGATTCGATAAACAGAAACTATGCCGCCACTTCGTCGCCTGACATCATACTCACATAGTACCACTTCAATCCACCATATTCGAAAGTGACGTCATCATTGGCACGTGCCAGGTGGTTGTTTCTACAATGTCATTGTAGATGGCGCTACAAGTCTCAATGCGAGATGTGCTGTTTTCCAGTTGCTCCCACAGATGGCGCTGTGATCTCAGGGCGGTAGCAGACCCTACGAAATTTCGAAGCGTGATGAGTCAGAGCTAACGCTTTTAAAATGCAGCAGCGCGGAGAAACTGAAAGCGGCCCGTAACTTCGAAAGACGATGGCCACCGAAACCACGGTTCACTGCACCCGCGCGCACGGGCAAGAAGGAAAGAAAGCCAGTTCTATGCGCGAGCTGCGTTTCGGGAACTGTGCAGTTTAACAGAGCGTGTATATACGTGCAGTCCGGGGGTTCGCTGCCGCGTCTGCAGAAATGGCTCTCTTTCCTCGGACACTTCGGGCGCACGGTCACGTCGCGAGCTCACGGCGACGCATCCAAGAGAAGCGCGAAACGCAGTGCTCACGCCATCTCCGCTTTATAACAAACCTCATGAAGTCCTCACAAACACCAGGAAGCAAAGTGCGTAGCACACATCCCCGAAGGGCACGTACGCGATTTTTAAATAAAAGCAACTCTGTAAAAAGTAGCAAGAGAGGAGGAGGAACTCGAGAAATCCTTGCCACCTTAATACGAATCGCGCCGACGCCGAGCCGCGCAGTTTCCTGGCCGAAACAACGCCACCTAAATTTCGGAGCGATCCCACGGCTATGCAGGGTCCAGAGACACGGTCTCGGCGAGCAAGGATCACGTGGAACGCTTCACGGCGCACGTCGATTTGGCTTCTCGATCTTCGCATCAATGGGCCCATTAGGCGGCTGCCGTGAAATCGTGCGCGATAGCGTGAAAGCGGGAACCGTGAAGAAACGTCTCGGCCGCGCCGTGCCTCGGAGGAAAGGGAAAATACGCTGGCGAGCAAGAAGGCATGTCTTTACATGTTCCCGTCGGCGGCTACCGTTTGGGTTCCGATCGGACGCCTTCGTGTGAGGTCTGAGGAATGCTGAGTGGCGTTCAGGCTTCCTCGACCTTTATGTCTCGAGTGTTCTGTTTGATATATATAGCAACCGTCGAGTTCGACGCATCTTCTTTGGCTCAGTCCTCAGAGCCACAAATTACATCCATAATTATACACTCTAAACACTAATACGCCTAAATGGAAGCAAAAAAACTAAGAGTAAGCTGTCCTCTAGCCCACTCTCTTGCAAAAAAGGGAATGCGCTAGAGAACAGCTTGTTTCCGTTTTCACTCCTTTCCGTTTAGATATTGTATCAGCTAAACACTTTGTTCGGCATAACCTGCGCCTCTTGCGGTGTTGTATCATGTTGTAACCAAAAAATCTTGCGTTTATGTGATGGCCAATACGAGGACTTCCTCCAGGATCACGCTTGGCCACGTATGGGGAGAGCAGTGGTGGTGCATTTGCAGGTGCGCTCAAATCGAGCACATAACGAAGACCAAAGCCGGTGGAAAAACAGCGTCAACAAGAAGCATTCCAGAAGCGTTCGTTACATTTCGTGCCATAAGTTGTAGCAGAGGGGCTACGCCTACAAACTCCATTCGTGTTCCAATTGAGCCAGGATCGCAATGGAGTCAAATCTCTATATAACTTGAAACAGGGATTCGTGGTAGGGATGGACAGCAGATGGTTCTTGATCATTGTAATTTAAAGGCGCCAAATCAATTACCAACTAGCCCAACAAGAAGTCTCTTAAGATGGTTCTTGATATCGCAAAATGAACAGGAACGGGAAAGCCTCGGGTGCTTGCCAACGTTTCGACAAGAAGACTTGTCTTTGTCTGGGCTAAGCATTCATCATTGGCGGGGTTTAAATAAGGCCTTCACTTCGAGGAGAAAGAGCCGGGTCGATGAACGTTGACCGCAAGACAATGGGGACGAATTGCTAAAACCAGTATTGGTTAGACCAGCCAAAGTAAAAGCACCAGCGGTCAGGGACGAAAACTTCGTCACGAGAGTAGGTTTCCTACTAGAAGAGTCTTTCCTCAGCTCTCCCTCTCCCCAAAGCCAAGTTCATCTGCTCGTGCTGCCATTGCCAAACGTAATGAGGCAGCGAGGTTAGCTTTTGAACCGTAAAGCTGAGCCCTCACTGCACCCTTAAAAACCATCATCATCATCGTCATCATCAGCCCTACTACACCCACTGCAGGGCAAAGGCCTCTCCCATGTCTCTCCAATTAACCCTATCCTTTGCCAGCTGCATCCACCATTTGCCTGCAAACCTCTTAATCTCATCCGCCCACCTAACCTTCTGCCGCCCCCTGCTCCGCTTACTTTCTCTTGGAATCCACTCCGTTACCCTTAAGGACCAGCGGTTATCTTGCCTTCGCATTACATGCCCTGCCCAAGCCCATTTCTTTCTCTTAATTTCAACTAGGATGTCATTAACCCACGTTTGTTCCCTCACCCACTCTGCCCGCTTCCGATCTCTTAACGTTACACCTATCATTTTTCTTTCCATGGCTCGCTGCGTTGTCCTTAACTTAAGCTGAATTCTTTTCGTTAGCCTCCACGTTTCTGCCCCGTAGGTGAGTACCGGTAAGATTATGCTGTTGTACACTTTCCTCTTGAGGGAAATTGGTAAACTGCCACTCATGATCTGCGAGAATTTGCCATATGCGCTCCACCCCATTCTTATCCTTCTAGTTATCTCCCTCTCATGATCCGGATCAGCTGTCACTACCTGCCCTAAGTAGACGTATTCCGTCACAATTTCTAGGCTCTCGCTGCCAATTGTGAACTGGTGTTCCCTTGCTAGGCTGTTGAACATTACCTTGGTTTTCTGCATGTTAATTTTTAGACCCATCGATCTGCTCTGCCTGTCTAACTCATTGATCATGATTTGCAGTTCACCTCCTGAGTGACTCAGCAAGGCAATGTCATCAGCAAATCGCAGATTATTTAGGTATTCTCCATTTATTCTTATTCCCAACTGTTCCCAATTCAGGCCTCGAAATACCTCCTGTAGACATGCGGTGAACAGCATTGGCGAGATCGTGTCTCCTTTCCGGACGCCCTTCCTTATTGGAATTTTATTGCTGACATTATGGAGGACTATAGTAGCTGTGCAGTTGCTATATATATCTTCCAGTATTTTGACATAAGGCTCTTCTACCCCCTGATTACGGAATGCCTGTATGACTGCTGAGGTTTCCACTGAGTCGAATGCTTTCTCGAAATCAATGAAAGCTATATATAGAGGTTGATTATATTCTGCTCATTTCTCTATCACCTGATTGATAGTGTGAATATGATCTATTGTGGAATATCCTTTACGAAAGCCTGCCTGGTCATTTGGTTGATTAAAGTCTAACGTTGCCCTCACTCTATTAGCGATTACCTTAGTAAATACTTTGTAGGCAACGGATAGTAAGCTGATCGGCCGGTAATTATTCAAGTCCTTGGCGTCTCCCTTCTTATGAATTAAGATAATGTTTGCATTCTTCCAAGCTTCTGGTACCGTCGAGGTCATAAGGCATTGCGTATACAGGGTGGCTAGTTTTTCTAGCACGATGTCCCCTCCATCCTTCAACAGATCTGCTGTTACCTGATCCTCCCCAGCTGCTTTCCCCCTTTTCATTGCTTCTAAGGCTTTCTTTACTTCATCTTTCGTTACTGGCGGGATGACGCATTGCTGTGCACTGCTGTCTTTCTCATTAACGCTCTGATTACATTGGCTACTGTACAGGTCTGTGTAGAACTCTTCGGCTACGTTTACTATCTTATCCATATTGCTAATGACATTGCCCTGCGTGTCTCTTAATGCATACATCTGGTTTTTACCTATGCCTAGTTTCCTCTTCACTGTTTTTAGGCTACCTCCGTTCTTTATAGCATGCTCGATTTTCTCCATATTAAACTTCCTTATGTCGGCTACCTTGCGCTTATTTATTAAATTTGATAGCTCCGTTAGTTCTATTCTATCGGTAGCGTTAGATGCCCTCATGTTTTGGCGCTTCTTAATCAGATCTTTCGTCACCTGAGATAACTTCCCGGTATCCTTTCGAACTGTCCTAACGCCTACTTCTACTGCGCACTCCGTAATTATTGATGTCAGATTATCGTGCATTGAATGAACATCAAGATCATCTTCCTCAGTTAAAGCCGAATATCTGTTTTGCAGCGCTATCCTAAACTCCTGTGCTTTCCCTCTTACGGCTAACTCGTTAATGGTCTTCTTCTCCACTAGCTTCTTCCGATCCCTCTTCAAGTCTAAGCTAATTCTAGACCTTACCATTCTGTGGTCGCTACAACGCACCTTTCCGAGGACGGCCACATCCTGAATGATGCCAGGTTTAGCGCACAGTATGAAGTCGATTTCATTTTTAATCTCACCATTGGGGCTCCTCCAGGTCCACTTCCTGTTTTCTCGTTTGCGGAAGAAGGTATTCATGATCCGTAAATTATTTCTATCCGCGAATTCGAGTAATAACTCTCCCCTGCTATTTCTAGAGCCTATCCCATAGTCACCTACCGCGTGGTCGTCAGCCTGCTTCTTGCCCACATTCGCATTGAAGTCGCCCATCAGTACAGTGTACTGCGATTTTACTTTATTCATTGCCGACTCTACGTCCTCATAGAAACTTTCAACGGTCTGGTCATCATGGCTGGATGTGGGTGCGTAGGCCTGCACTACTTTCAGCTTGTACCTCCTATTCAACCTAATTACTATGGCTGCTACCATCTCGTTAATACTATTAAGTATTAACGTAGAGCTCCTCTACGTTGCCAGCTATATCCATGTTAATGAGGAATCCCACACCTAGTTCTCGTCTATCCTCTAACCCGCGATAGCACAGTATGTGTCCGTCCTTTAGTACTGTATACGCCTCACCTGTCCTCCTAACTTCGCTAAGCCCTATCACATCCCATTTAATTCCCGCTAGTTCCTCAAACAGCACTGCTAGGCTAGCCTCACTGGCTAAAGTTCTAGCGTTTAACGTTGCAAGGTTCAGATTCCAATGGCGGCCTGTCCGGAGCCAGAGATTCTTAGCACCCTCCGCTGCGTCACAGGTCTGACCGCCGCCGTGGTCATTTGCTCTGCAGCCGCTGGGGACTGAGGGCCGAGGGTTGATTGGTTTGATCATAGAAGGTCGTGGCCAAGTACTGCACCAGGGTGGCCAAATCCTGCTCTGGTGAGAGAGTGCGTTGTCGGTTCTGGTCACCGAGATCAGGCCGCACTCCAGGCCTGGTTTTGCAATTCCATCGACACGCGTATTTTTTTTTTTTTAAACCCCGGTGGAGAATTGCGCGGCACCAGGATTTGAACCCCGGTCCTCTTGCACGCGAGGCGGATGTTCTACCTCTACGCCATCGCTGCTCCTTAAAACCCAAAATGTCTCTAAAGGTGAAGACAAGGGCTCTCCGTACCCTACACATGTTTAGAGCTCTTAATGGGAGCCATAAGTGCTCCACTGAACTGCCAAGAAACAAACCCCGTTGTTTGCTTATTTTCGACAAAAACAGTACTTTTCACTTTTAGATAAAATTTTGGCACTAAGCCTCGAGACAGTGCCTGGGGTTTAACTGCTGCGAATCCGAAGCGAAAGTTGGCAGCTTCTAGCCGTGTCTCTTAGGTGAAACGAAACCCTCTTCTTTCTCATTATGCGTCTGCACTAGTCTCCATGATTGCCTGCTTCTTTAAAACAAACGTGAAACTACAAACCCAGTTTTTTTAATTGCAAACTCACTCAAGGAGGTGAAATCGTGCGCAGCATATATCTACGAAGGACAGGGCAGTGTGTGTGGGGCTCAAGGCAAGGCCGCGACCACCGTAATTTTCACCATACTGTTCGCGGTTTGTGCATGCTTAAAAGTTTAAATTTAGCGCTTTTCATTCTATGTATAGGTGCGGACTATGTATACTGTAGCTTTCTTTCTTTTTTTTCAATATTTAAAATACTTGTGCTGAGCGTGCACATGTGTAAATTTCAATATGTGGGCTGCACGCTTGGCTTCTGCAGCTTATGCGCCAGGCGCGGACGATATAGAAGAAAATTTTTTGCAGCAAAAATGAAGTCTCTTGTCTTAACACCGGGTGCGGACTGCACACCGAAAATTACGGTTTTGAGAATATATGCGCCGCATACGCGGAGGGCGAGCTCGCGGTCAATAACTTCCCGCAGGAAGGCGTGAGCGCGCGTGCGAAGCCTGCTTTTCTGAAAGCCTGCTACTTGCTTTTTTTTTGCTTCTTTAGCGAATGAGCGAGCCCGTGCAGTATTGCGTGCACAGCTCTTGAGTCAGGAGGAAAGGCCTCGGGCTCATAATCCAGCTTACCTCGATCGGCCCCTTAGCTCGACGGCTCAGCTAATCGCATGCCGCGTGGGTGTGGAGCATGAAAAACGCCGACAAAGGTGGTGAATTACGGTTCCGTGCTCGGGCTAATGACGTGCGTGGCGCAAGGTTGCGCACACAACACAGCCTCGTTTGCATCGTGCGGTGTACGCGGCACGGTTTTGTGGAATAGCGGCCGACGTTCGGTATAAACGCTCTCCATGCACGATATTCCGCAACAACCGCGAATAGACCGACTTGTGTTAGAAGCCCCGGTCAACTGGTCGAAGTCGGGGAAACAGTGCCATAAATATCGGCCGGCGTATAGAAGTGAAGACAGCCCTGTAATTTCCCGCCCGTGTGCGAACGTGCGCAGCATGCCGATTACTTGAAACCGCGTAAGTCGGTCTACTTGCAGTCATAATGGGTGAACAGCGCAACAAAGGCGAGACAAAGGCAAGACAAGCGCTTGTCTTGCCTTTGTACCGGCTTTGTTGCGCTGTTCACCCGCCATGAATGCTTACAAGCTCGCCCAAATCTCAGCTTTACTACTTGCAGTCCGTTCTTCGTGAACTACTGCATCAAGCGGAGGTGTTTTATGGCGACAGAACAGACATACCATCAGCAAACGTAACGTCCTTCTAAACCAACTGCTCCATAATGTTAAAACAGCGCTAAGCAAAGAGGACGACGAAAGAAGGGAACACACACAAAGGCGCTGATCTTACAACTAAATTTTATTTGAAGTAAGCAGGTCAATTTATACGTACACAAGAACTGCGCACATGCGCATGGTCAAACACAGATGTACTCATTTAAAAATGCAAATAAAAATAACACCGCATCAAAGGCTCGTGCATTTATCGCCGATATGCTATCCCTTGTGCAACAGGCTCATTTCCTTGGAGGTTAGGGATACTGAAGGTGTGCTGACGCAACAGCTTGTCTTTCTGATGATATGGAAGGCCTCTGCTATCTCTCTTGTGCGCCGATCATTGTGCGCACACAACACTTCCGTGTCGACAAAATACGGTGTGCATTTACACGTGAAGCAATGCTTGGCTAGGTTAGTCTCTTTTTTTCCCAAGGAATTGGTGTGTTCCATGAGGCGTACATTAATAGATCAGTCGATGTATTAATGTGCGCCTCATGGAGCACGCCAATTCCTTGGGAAAAAAAGAGACTAACCTAGCCAAGCATTGCTTCACGTGTAAATGCACACCGTATTTTGTCGACACGGAAGTGTTGTGTGCGCACAATGATCGGCGCACAAGAGAGATAGCAGAGGCCTTCCATATCATCAGAAAGACAAGCTGTTGCGTCAGCACACCTTCAGTATCCCTAACCTCCAAGGAAATGAACCTGTTGCACAAGGGATAGCATATCGGCGATAAATGCACGTGATGCGGTGTTATTTTTATTTGCATTTTAAAATGAGTACATCTGTGTTTGACCATGCGCATATGCGCAGTTCTTGTGTACGTATAAATTGACCTGCTTACTTCAAATAAAATTTAGTTGTAAGATCAGTGCCTTTGTGTGTGTTCCATTCTTTCGTCGTCCTTGTTGCTTAGCGCTGTTTTAACATTATGGAGCATTTCCAACTCGCCCAATCTGCCGTTCTTCTAAACCAACTGGTTCAACCAGCGAGGAGCTCCACTCCTAGTAACCAAACGCGTCATTCTTAACTCACGTACGCACCGTTCGATGCATCGCCTTCATCTTCAATCTTGGGGAATATAGTTCCATACAACAGGCAGCCAGATAGACACGGCAGCACAGTAGCCACAGTAGCCGCGGCAAACGAAAGAAGTCCACGCATAGAGTCATGCGCAACCTAGCCGGAGAGACAAGTGCATCCGATCGCTCTTGCACCGTCCAACTGCCTCACGAGCGGTCCTTCGAGGTCGCCAGACATCGCCGGAGAGATGCCAGCAAGAGCGTCGTATCGTCGTCATGACGGCGGTATCCAGAAGAAGAAAATTTCTTCCTGAGCGGTACTCGAACAACCGCCGTCGAAGAAAGAGAAGCTTCGTAACCCGGTCGCTCACACCCCCCGGCCACGGCAGCAGCCTTGTCGCGCTACGTGCTTCGGCAGGAATCATTCAGTTTTAAGTATCAGTACACCTCCAGACACCAAGTGCGCTGAAATAGTTGAAACCGAAACTATCGGGAGTTTCGTATACCCCTGGCTGTTACGTACGTCCGGTGTTGTTGAACCCTCCGGGCTGCCGGTCTCATCCACTGCGGTGGGATCGCTCGAGAGACCGCGTCGAATTGTTCGAAGGTTACGCTGTCTTTTCGAATCGTCGTCACTCGTCAGCGGTAGTGGCGGCGGCACCGATCAATGGCGCCACTGCCGGCGTGTTGCGTACACGATGAGGGAGGAGGGGGGGGGGGGGGAGGGGTCGTACAGTGTATGCAGTAGGGCGCATGCATGAAGAACCCCAGGCGCTGACCGGGACGCCTGCTTCGAGAGGAGATTAACGACCGCTTTGCCGCTTAGGTCTCGAGCGCGGCCTTCCCTTGGCGCTGCTGCCGTCTCTCGTTCAGGAAGACGCCCACACTCTAGAAGAAACACGCGAGGCGCTCCGCTCCCAGCTAGCAGCAGCGCCGATTAAAAGCGTATTAATCAGTGAATGGCCATTAAAGAGTACACACTGCTATGTGTAGGGGTGGTCCGCCTGTACGTAGGTACTAGCCAATACACAGACTGGAAGGTGTGGCGGCAACGTGGCGCTGTAAGCGCTCAGCGATTTACTATGCGGCGGCGTCGAATACGTGGTGATGCAAATACCGCTGGGCTCCGAAGCTTGCTTTCGCATGAAATAAAAAAACTACTGCTACTGGTCTTCAACTGGCAACAGACAGTATGTTCATTGTACACTCTCAATGGGAGTCTTTGTAACTGCGCCTTCGCATCTTCGTGGCAGGACACGTGTCTACACCAGAATGAAGATTATTACTTTGACCAACTCGTTAATAATGACAGCGAACGGTGCCTTCAGCCCCCAAACTCTGCACCTCACTCCACCCTGATTACACTCACTTCCACTCCAGGGGTGACGATGTAAACAGTGTACGCTTGAGGGTGGTCTCCTTCTGAGTGTCGGAAGAAGTCCGCGCAGGCCGTGGAGGCGCTTACGCGTTTCGCATATAGCCGCTGGCAAACGCTGGACACCGGGCGTCTTTCCTATATCGCAAGCGGCGGCGGTGTCGTGAAGCATGATACTTCTAATTTCGCCAAATTGATGCCCGAGCTTGGTCCATCATTACAAAGCAGATAGGGAAACGACGGTGAGAACAGCTTAGGCCGTCATTTATCCGCATTTGGTGATGGTATTTCCCTTGACCACCGCTAGGGAAGCTCGAAACTGCGAACAATTATCAGCAGCGAACTTTAGGAGCATTGCTGGAGCTTTCCCTGGGCGTAGTATGGACGTTGAGCGGAAATTTGCGAAGCTACTCATGCGTGTAGGCGAGGATAAAGAGAGATTGAACTTCGTTCTACGATCAACGGTTCTTCGAATGCCGAACGCCTTCCTCGCTGCGTGAAGTATGATCCCTGCGCGCAGTACAGTGGGCAAGTCAACAGCTTAAAAGGAAAAAAAATGTTACTCAAGGATGCAAAGACACAAGAAGAAAACAAACATTAGCATAGCTTTGCTGCTTGACTGAGTTATCCTTTCTTTAAAAGCGCCCTATTCTTTACACATTAGCGAAAATTTCGCAAAAGTTTCTAAAATAGGGAATAATAGACGCAGAAGGGAAAGAAAAAGGGGAAATCTCCTAAGTTAGGCAGAAGAGGTTCCAATTTTGCAAGATGCTAATTGAGAAGAAAGAAAGTTTCACGATGTATACCGACTGCAAACCCCTACGCTAGGCGCTCCGGTCGTTCAGCTTGGATATTTTACAACGCGGAGAAATACGGAAGGCTTAACAAACAGGGCACTACAAACGCAACAGGAATGCTCGTACCCAACAATTCTGTACAAAATCATTTTTCAACGTGCAAACAGTTTCTGAACGGAATTTTTTTTTCATATATTGTAAGATTTCACTATAAAAATCAACATATCCGCAAATCTCACGTCGGCACGCTTGAATTTTATTTCTATTAACTTTTTGTTATCATAACAAAACACTCCCTGTTAATTTCTTAACTGCTCGGCGCAATCGATGGAAAAACTTTAACACAAAGATTTTGTCACGCATCGGAAGAATGCATCCTTACCTTCAATATTTCCATAACAGCACGTTACAATATTGCAATATTAAAAATTTTTCTCCAAGTATGCTGGACATGCGAGAACTTCAAGAAAGCTTCGCCTGCCGGGCCGGTGACCGCTGAAGTCATATAGCGGAACGAAACGACGTCCCAGCTGCGTGCTACTGTCACAGCAATTATCGGCGGTGCGGGCAGGGCGCTTTTCTTCTTTCTTTTTCTCGCCCTTTCTAATATATGTCACGCAATCAGGAGCGAAGCAGAGCGTTAGCTTTAAAGCGAATTAAGCAACTGGTGGGTAACATTCACGGTTTCATTTGTAGATATGAGAGATAAGCGGGGAAAGATCTATCCTGCAGCAAATCACACCGCTATATTTGCTGTTGCGTACAGAGTTGGAAAGGTGCTGGAAATCCACCTTTCATTGCCGCGGAATGGATACATGGGCTATTCCTCGTTGAAGTTATTTCACGGCTGCGGCTCTAAGATGACGGAGGGAATTTCCTGGGGATAAACAGCGTCGTAATATGTCGAGGCTAGAAACCCCTGCGCTCAACCGCCCGAAGGGAATGGTTGTCCACGCTACCTTAAGCCTTAAGCTTCAGTCCATGCCCAAGCAGGTGTTGCTGAGCCTAGGCGCAGGGACACAGCGAAGTGAGGGAAAGGTTTAACGGCTCTCCTAGAGTTCAGCTCTCGTTATTATCTGCAGTTCCAAGCTGTTAGTTGCGGTGATCGAGGGAGATACCATTGCCAAGTTCGGAAAAATGACGGCCGGAGCTGTTCTCGCCGCCAAGCTGGTCAGCCCAGTCTATATCACTAGACATGGCCATGTTGTCGAAGCAAATTTCTTATTGTCATCGGTTCTTCTGCGTCTCTGTCGTTTCTGTCTAGCAAGAAATTTATTTACATATGTACACACTCCGAGGTTATGGTATAAAACTGGCATTTGCAACTAGGCATGATGCTCCTAGCTGCCACGTTTTCTATCGCCCATAGTCTAATCTGCTGCCCAAACGGACCATCGGCTACATGTTCTCTCGATTACAGCCCCACTCATCTAACCATGCTGTCCTAGTTAGCCAGCTTTAATTCTCGAGCCAGTGTCGTCATCTAGATTTACCGCACGTTTTCCTGTTTCAATTTCTCTCGCCTGTTAGCTATAGCCATTTGTTTGTTTTCGACTTGCTTCGCCCGCTATTGCGTGGCTGCCTAATCTCTTTCTGACACAACGCCTTATGAATGCCCTTGCGCGCTTCGTTCATGCGCACAGTCGCCGGGCAGCCATGGAATGTCATGCATACAAGCGTGTCTACAGGTACATTGCTGGCGAAGAAAAGAAAAACCGCACGCTGGACTCGACGCCCACGTAAACGTCTTGCTGCCTTCGCCGACCTTCGCTCGTTGGCCGAGAGACAGCAGCTGGTCGGTGTCTGTCTCGAGACCACCGGCCACAAGGCGCCGAATCTCGGCTGCATAACACATTCAGAAGCATACGGGGAAGGTGTACGCGCACCAGAGCTGAGGCAACGGGTCTTGGAGGCGGCGTCGTACAGAGGCGCACTTTATATCCTCTCTCTCTCTCTCTCTCTTTGTTCCCATCTGAACCGCCACGGTGGCTCAGCGGTTATGGTGCTCGGCTGCTGACCCGGAAGGTGCCGGTTCGATCCCGGCCGCGGCGCTCGCATTTCGATGGAAACGAAATGCTAGAGGCACGTGTACTGTGCGATGTCAGTGCACGTTAAAGAACCCCAGGTAGTCGAAATTTCTGGAGCCCTCCACTACGGCGTCCCTCATAGCCTGAGTCACCTTGGGGCGTTGAACCGCCATAAGCCATAAAACCATCTTTGTTTCGATCTAATCCGATGCAGATGCACAGACGTTATGACAACGTCCATTTTGCTTTGTTTTCTGTTTTCTTGCAACCATGCCTCCCTGTGCACCATCGATACTAGCGGGAAGAAGGCAGGGAAGAGAGACCAGTCAGAGAGGGGAAGAAGGAATAAGAGAAGATTAATGGGGACAGCAGTGCCGTCTTGAATGAAGGCTAATTGCACGTCCCCGAGGCGTTTGTGGCCGATTAGTCGCAGATTAGAGAAGGCGCGGATTCGAGTCACCGCAGGCTCGCTTAGCGTAACGTCGGCGACAGGGCCTGAAGTGAAGATCGTTGAGAGCTCTGCCTGCATGCGTGCATACTCTGGAAACAGCTTCTACTGTCAATGTGGCAGGAAGTTTACGATCATCGTATACGCGGAGGACTGATTGCGCAGATCTGCGCGCGCTTTAACGATCTCCGTTCTACTTTCTATCCTCTATTTTTTTTTCGCGAAATTGAGATGCTGCTCTTTGTTCTTTCTCCTCTGTGGGCGGAAACTTCCTCCGGCAAGCGATAACTCTTCCTCGTGTTCTGCACGCGTTCGGCTTTGAGAGTAAAATGCCCGGCTCCTGTTATTGAGCTGCTCACGCGAAGCGAGGAACGAGAAAGTGCTTTGGTTTTGACGGTGTGCTTACGGCGTGGCTGGCGTGACCCGCTGCAGTAACTACCTGTATACATCATTTCCCAGGAAGGAAAAGTAGAATCGCCTCAGATCTTGCATGACGTATAGACGAGATACGATCCCACAGACTTCGCCTGCGTAGCGTGCCATGATTAATCGAGTTCCTCTCACCCCCGAGTAGGCCTTGCTCCATACTCCTGAGGAAAAGCTGAAGGGGAAGGAGGCAGCTTCACCTCATTAGTTCACTAGAGCGTGACGCTGAGGCGCAGCGATAGTTACAAAGGCAAGGAAAACAATTTAATTGGAAAAGCAATTAGCGTGGGCAGTTGCGAGTGTAGTGGTAGAGCCCGAAGGTTGACTTCTTTGTTTATTTTTTTTTCGCTACATTCGAAGTACTCATTTTGCGTGCCTGCTGAATAAACTGGAGAAACTTAAGTTTGGTTACTTCGAGAGCAGAACTAAAAGTTTACGAGCAACGCGAATTACCTGAGAAAGAGAAAGTTCGCGTGACAAGGAGCATCGGAGGGAAAAGGGCTTGAAGAATGGGCTTTCATAAAAGAAACTGGCTTCTACTATCTCTCTATAAGTACCTTTAGGTGGACTACTGTATTGTAAGGAAAGAAAACTTCAGGTACTTTGTAGAAAGCGAATGTGCAAAAGCAACAAGGAAGATGACAGGAAATGAGCCCGACCGAAATTTCTAGGAGGATTATCCGTGCCCCGGTGCAAATTCTCCGCTTGACCACGCAACCAACACTTACCAGTGCCGTTCCCAAGCAATGCGATGCTTTGTGGAACGTAGTGAACATTTTTCAGATTTCTGACTGGTCGCTATGCTAGCCTTAGCTAATTTGGCCATCGAAAGCTATCTGCTGAAACAATTGCAATGGGAAGATTACCAGCTCAGTCGTACTGTTGTTTTTAAATTTATTTCTGTCTCCGCGACTGATCAGCATTCGCCTAGAAAAGAAGAAGTTCTGCTCTGCACAGTCCCTCTGTGTAGCTTTGGTCCGTGCCAAGCAAATTATTTCTTCTTGCGTATATTCAGTTCACCTGATGACTAACGTTAAACTAAAGACACTGAAACAGATAAGTAACTTACCGGTAGTTTTCTAAGGGCATTTCGGACAATCAGACAGAAGGCGGAATTTCCCAGCGCAACACGCCAAGTATTTTGTGCAGGTAATGTTTTGCTCCCTTTCTGCATGTCTTCTTCGCTTCCTTCCTCTAAGAAACAACTAAGGAACACTTGAGTTTGAGGTTGAGTTTATTAAAACATTTCAGCTTTGGATTTGCAGAAAAAAAAAATAACGGTCGGGGATAAAAGGCGCTAACCAGTATCTGACAGGGTCCCCTGACCCCTCAGCAATGTTCACAGCGATGCTTGTGGCATCAAATGATTGAAAGAAACCGAAGGGAAGAATGAAAGGGCCCGTTGTGGCAAAATTATAAGTTGCAAAGAACTTTTTATTTTTATTTATTGATACTGCGATCTTTTACAAGACCTTCGCAGGGGTGGGCACACAATACATAAATTCTGGAAACAACAAAAACGACCTCAGGAACAAGCAAACAATCAAGAACAATTGATCAACAATTTAAGATCAAGAAACAATGAAACAAAGAAATGTAGCGGTACGACATTATAAAAAAAGTTAAAGGTGGCTTTCAAACCTTTTCAGTGAAGTTTGGGTTACTGCATCATTAGTTAGATTATTCCAGTCTGTAATCGTTCTGGGGAAAAAAGAGTACTTAAAGGTGTTATTTCGTGCGTTTAATGGTGTTACTGTAAAATCATGGCGTTGTCTTGTGTTGTACCCTGAGGAGAACGATATAATATTGGATGTGTCAATATTGTACTGACCTTTGATTAACTGAAATAAAAATTTTAGACGACAGATGCGATTTCTATGAGAGACTGGAAGCAAACCACTTTGATTAAGAAGTGCAGTGATAGATGTGCGGTTATATTAATTGTAAATAAACCGTGCTGCTTTCTTTCGGACTCTGTCTAATTTAGCAATGTTAGATTTAGTGAAAGGATCCCAGATTATGACGGCATATTCTAACATAGGGCGAATAATAGTGTTATACGAAAGTGAACGTACACTGGGGGGGCCGAGCTTCAGAGCACGTCGGAGGAAAAATAGTTTGCGTAGGGCATTAGCTGTAACGTTGTCAATGTGCTCTGTCCAGGAGAGGTTATTGCAGATCCGCAGACCTAGGTATTTGTAAGTATTCACTTGAGAGAGAACTTTGTTTTTAGCAGTATAGTTAAACAAAAGAGGCTTCTTTTTCTGGGTTATACGCATGAACACTGTTTTATCATAATTAACGCACATTTGCCATTGGTCACACCATGTTATTATCTTAGTGAAATCGTTATTTAACCGTACTTGGTCCTCAGTAGTAGTAATATTTCATATAACACACAATCGTCAGCATATAATCTAACAGAAACTGAGATGTTATCGACAATGTCATTAATAAAAATCAAGAAGAGAAGTGGCCCAAGAACAGATCCTTGGGGAACGCCGGAATCAACCGGAACTGGAGGGGAAGGGGAATTATTTACTACTACAAACTGACGACGGTTTCTTAAGTAGGCTGTAATCCATGCAAGTAATTTGTCATTTTTTAGTACATTACCTAATTTGTGAAGAAGTTTGTTATGCGAAACTTTATCAAATGCTTTTTTAAAGTCCATAAATATAGCGTCAGTCTGCTTTCCTTCATTTATTGCCTGCGCAAAATCATGTATAGTTTGTACTAGCTGCGTGGCAGTGGAAAATCCTCGTCTGAAGCCATGCTGTGCATTAGTTAGAAAATTGTTTTGTTCAAGAAAATCTGCTATATGTTTATGAATGATGTGTTCCAAGACCTTGCATGCTGTAGATGTTAACGATATCGGACGGTAATTCTGAATAGATGCTTTGTCTCCAGTTTTGTGAATTGGTTTGATTCTTGCCGTTCTCCAGTCATCCGGTAATGATCCTTCATTTAGTGATTTGTTAAATAAGATGCATAAGTACTTGGCACACCATTCTGCATAACGCTTCAGGAATGCGTTGGGAATGTCATCTGGTCCGGGAGATTTTTTTACATCAAGCTTCAATAATAAATTGAGAACACCTGCCTCGGAAATCACAACATCAGGAATTGAAGGCAAATTCACGGAATAGCAGGGAAGAGAGCTGTCATCCTGCGTAAACACCGATTTGAAGTAGTCATTGAAAGCCGTGGACACCAAAGCATCATCACGCTCACATATTCCATTTACTTTGAAAGTATCATGAGATCGTGAAGCTGGAGTTATCTGCCTCCAGAATTTCTCAGGGCATGTTTTAATGAAGGTAGGTAGCTGAGTAGAAAAGTACTTTTCCTTGTCATGGGCAATCAGCTGTTTGAGTTTTTCTGTTTGTTCATCAATGATCGTTTGGGAATAGTTTCCTGCTTTTAACCTTTTTTTCATTCTTTTTAGCTTTCGTTGTGAGCGTAATGTCTCTCGTGTTATCCAAGGGTTACATTTTGGGGACTTTTTTGCAATTTTTGGAACGAAGCGTTCAATACACTGAAAGACAACACTTTTGAAAAATAGCCATAAGTCATTCACATTTCCATTAAAATTCATAAAGCGGTCATAATGAAAGTCGAGCATATCAAGAATAGATTCATCATGTGCACGAGAAAAATTAGGAAAGAAACCGACAGTATTTCGGCGATCAAAGTTTGCATTTATCAATGTCAGTACAACAGCTTTGTGATCAGAAATACCGGTCGTTACATAGCATTCGACATTTTCTTTGACAGTAGTTGAGCCCCCCCATGTACAGAGGTCACAACGACAATAACGAAACTGGCCGGCGTTGAAGGGCGTGCCGCCAAATAACGGCCCTGCACAACCGCCTCACGCCGTCCGTTTCCGTTATTTCCCTTGTGATGACCGAACCAGAGCACTGTCAGTATTGGTCGTGAGTCTCGGGAACAGCGTCCTGTTTCCGGTAAGAAAACGCCAAGCGTCGAAAGCGAAATAGAGGTCGCGTCAGTCGACACAATCAGCGCGAGCGTTTTCAAGACGCAGCAATGTTTGCCTTCCATCTACGGGACTGCGGCAGTTCTTTGGGTGCCACCAGTTTTGCTGTGCGCACCGCCAAGCCATCCGTGTTTGGACGCTCTCCATGCCGATGGACTCGAGAGCCCTTCGCGTCGGGTGCCCGGGACTGGAGGTCGAGTCAATACAGCTCCGTTTCGTAACAGCGGCGACTCAGGGCTGGTGCAGAGTGTGTAAGTACTGCGTATTTTCACACTACTCCACAGCATTATAAAAGGCGATGGCGCTGCACATGGCTTCACAGAGCCTGCCGTGCTCTGAGAGCTTAGCTACCTGAGTGATGAATCGTGCAAATACTCCTCCTGTCCCTCGTGCATGGCAGTGGGAAAGCGACGGAAAACCAGCGTAAGAAATGCAAAAGTGCCAGCATGTAAGGCAGACAGGAAGAAGAATCGAGGAGCGCTGTCCAAATGGAGTGGAAGCCTCCTTGTTTTCACGCGTCAGGAGCGCATGACGGAGAACGGTACATAACCAAGTAACCAAGGCTGCAGTGGCCGCAGAAAATGCAGGCTGAAGGATGAGCGGCTGCGCTGCGGTCGCCATTTCCCCTCTGCGGCGAGGATTGGCTTCGTGACGGGAACTTGCGGCTTCGCTACCCTCCTCTCAGTAATAATAAGTATACGGATAGGATTAAAAGCATTAATGGTAGCCTGGGTGCTCTTAGCAAAGACAATACATAACGTCGTGACTCGCGTCCTTGGAATCGACAACGGCCCGTAACGCTTTCTCCTGTGAGCCAGAGGACATCGTGAAGGCAGCGTTGCAAAGTGTGCCACTTTACTTTTCCGGTGAGACGCTCATTGTCTACTTTCACCATCTTGGGCTGTAGCTTACGTTGGTCGAGGTTTGCTGTTTTGTCCCTTCGCCCACTGTCTATACCGTCTGCTGCTGTCTATGGGATTCAGGCTGAAGGAATGTCTAGGAAATTCAGTCTAGAAGTCTGGATGATTTTTTTCAGCTAGCCTTCATTTTAATCCCCTCAGTTCTCATGAGGCCAAGCATATACTGCGCTATACTGGTAGGCTGAGAGCTAATCTATAGTTCAAGGAAGAAAAGTTTCATTTGTCTCCACACTGCAGCCTGGATCAAAAATAGTGTTACTCTAAACGTGGTCGAAAACACCATAAGCTGTGCATTTACCTTTGGCTTTTCATAATGCGCAGATCTGGAACTTTTCTTACGTTGAGGCTGATGTTATTGTCTTCCCACAAAACATCTACGCTTCCGGTCCAGGAGCTTAAGGTGCAAACGCACATCAGGTGCTCACCACTTTTTAGAAACACTGCCAATGAAAAGGCAGGATGCATACGCACACGCATGCAAAAACTCATCGCTGGGCAGTGCCAGTTTGTAGAGGCGCAGCACGGCAGTAGACCCCAAATGGGATCGCGGACTTCAGCCATTTACCATCCTTGACCCCGCAAGCTTGATTGATGCCATGGCGGCCTACTCTGTGGAACTTGCTCTGTTGGACGCCCGCGCAGAGTGCTCGAGCGGCTTCGAGGAGCTCATTTCGAGGGTCATTATGAAAAGGGTGGGGGTGGGGAAGCACGCCGCCAGTTCTTCTGAAAAGACCAAGGTAGCGTGTAACGGCTACTCTTTTCTTTTTCCAGCGTGAATTTTATTTTTCCTGTTTTGGAAGTTTCGGAGGGCTAGCGACCAGTGGCCCGTGCAGAAAAACCCATGAACCGAGCAGAAAGCGACTGTCCCATCCGCAAAGCACTTTGAAGCCGTTTTTTGCGAACGGTTTCTATGGCTGCTCGTTCACCACGCCTACGGCTGACTGCCCGTTGGGCCACATTAGATCGTCGTGCGAAACTACGGCAGCGAGCTCGTAAGCACTTTTTGAAACAGTTTCCTGTGTGACTAATGAACAAATAGCTACTGTAGTATGACTGTGCTTGAAGTAAGCAGATTTAATACCTTTTTTACCGTTTTATTTCTTTTTAGAAATCTGTTAGGCTCGCCTATTGGGAGTGTCCTGAACCATCTGCAGTCTAAACATCACAGTAGGAGCATGACTACAGTGATGTACAGTTTAATCCACTAGCGCAAGGGCACCCATAACTCAAGGACCGGGGCATCCCTACTTGTCCGCCTAACAGAAAGTACCATGACGCTGATTCTTCAACTGCTTCAACTGAGAAGACATCGACTGATAACTGAGAAACTACTGTGAAGTCATCGACAGATGATAACCGAGCTGATTCTAGAGGAGTGATTGCTCGTACACTACTAATTACGTGTTTCGATTCTTAGCAGGGCGCTGTACAATGCTCAGCTATCCTACCACGCTCTCTAGCATCGACAAAATGCAATGGCTATAGTAATGTTATTACCTAAATAACAGTGAGTTCGAATCCATCACTTCCTATCGTTATATCCGCATCGAAAGCTCTTCTGATCTTACTTGGTCCCTTCACATTAACACCATAATTAACAAAGCTAATCGCGTGCTTGGTTATCTTCGCCGTAATTTTTTTTCTGCCCCCAGCTCACTTAAAGTCCTCCTGTACAAGACACTAATCCGTAGCAAACTATAATACGCTGCATCCATTTGGGACCCTAGCTGGGCTAACCTAACCTAAGGCCTGGAGCTTGTCCAGAATAACTCCGTTCTTTTCACTCTGCATAATTACCATCGTACTGCTAGCATATCATCAATGAAGCGCATGTTAAACCTTCTTCATTAGCTTCTCGTAAGAAATTTTCTCGCATTTGCTTATTTCATAAAATTTTTTCATATTTGTGCCAAGATTCGTAGCGCACTCATCCCTTCGCCTTCGTACATCTCATATCGTCTCGACCACGCACACAAGGTTGGAATTGCAGCACTCAGGGCGAAAACATGCAGCAACTCCTTCATTCCTCGAACATCCAAGGACTGGAACCACCTTCCCGGATCGATTGCGAGCATTGTAGACATTACTCATTTTAGAACCGCATTAGCCACTATTGTATACGTCGATGATTAATTTGTCTGTTTCGTGTTATCTTTTCTGTATTGTATTTATCTCATTCAACCACTCCCCTCTGTAATGCCCCAGGAATTGAGGGCAAAATAAATAAATAAATAAACAAATAAATAAGTGTTAGACCATTCTTCAGCAATTACACACTTGAATGTGTAATTGCGTATGTGTTTTGCATCTTTCTAGTTCCACATCTTTTCCATCTTGGTAAGCTTTTACCTTCCAAGTGACATCCGAAACCAAATGTACTTGCAAGACTTCAGCAGCAATGCTCGCGCCCAGATGTAGCCGCACAGGTATATGCAAACCACACAGGCACGAGCACTGCATCTGTAAGCCGTAACACAGCAGGATCACCGACACTTCCTTAACCCGCAGCGCAAATTTATGCTGTATTGGGCCATTGCCGACTGTTGTGGTTTTCCTCCCTGTCATGCAGGGAGTAGCTCTGCTCTGACAGCCACATTGATATTAAATCTACAGTATATCGGGAATTCAGTCATGGTACAATGCCTCACCTACATGCTCAACACAATATGGAAAGACTATTTCAAGGCTTCCTAGCGTGCGTATTGCGTGGCACCGTGTCGGCATAGGAAGCGCACTCTCGTCCTGAAGAATTCCACAGTCAAACTCATTGTGTTCACAGCCAGCATACAGCCTGCGAGCCACAGCCTGCAATGGAATGCAAGAAGCCATAGGCTGCCTTGTTATGTAGAATATCTGGAGCGTTGCAATCCTCGTATCTTTCACTTCAGTGTCCTGGGAGCCGGTATCATTTTTTTTTTCTGGGAGGGGATGGGGGGAGGGGTTGTAATTAACATCCCAGGTTTCACCTTTTCATCTTCATTTACCGAGCAAGCCGCAACTTCCGGATGCACCACTCATCCTGAGCTGCAAAAAGCACCTGTCGGGGTAAGGCCATAGTTGTGAAATGAGGATACGAGTTGCGAAGCCATCGACCTGACCAGAGCTCAATCAAGATTAACTATGTGACGTTCCTTGTGTGTGCTACGAGGTTCCGCGTTCGACGGCGCGGCGTAGACGGAGACCCAGATGACAGCGGCATCATCAATTACCCAGCCATGCTCGTTGAGAGTGACGACCAGAACGAAGGGGTTTAAGCCCAGCCGGACCCAACCGGACCCGCCGCCGCCGCCGCGGGGAAACGGGCTTTATCCACCCCAATTGCCGTGGCAGTTCCAGGGGAGGCCTCCCGAGCACATCCCAGGACAAGGGACCACTTTCCCGGCCGGTGACCCGCGGGAACTGTCAGCGGGCCAGAGCGCGCCTTACCTTGAGGAGCGAGTGTCAGTTGATGTATGGAGAGCGGAGGCCGGTGACCCGCGGGAACTGTCAGCGGGCCAGAGCGCACCTTACCACAGCCGACGCTATGCGCTACCTCGAAGACAACCTTCTTTCCCTCGGACTCAACACGTGAGGGGGGCGAGACCATAAGTGCGGTGGTATGTTTGTGCGCCCAAGTGAAAGCCCTAGCCCCCCTCCTTCCCCTCCGGCGTGGGCGTCCTCACCCTAGGGAGTGTGGAGAAGAGGATATAAAAATCGACAAGCAGTACGGAAGAGGCACGCTAAGGACGACATCGTTCGCCAAGAGGGCTTTCAGCGCCGAAGCCCGACGGCGTGCAGCTTCTGCCAGCAACCGCTCGAGCCCAACTCCGGAGCCACTCCATCGCCCCCATGAAGTCGTCGGCACGTAAGCTCGGACGCCCCAGCCTCTGAATCTTAATCATGTATAATTATTGAATATATCTGTTTGTTTAAACTGAGCCATACGGTGTCTCTTTGCCTCTCCGTCCCGTGTGGACCTGCGCATTATGGGCGGTCATCGCAACTATGAAGTAAAATACACAGCCAATGATATAGACGTGTTCAATCAGACAACCGACCCGAAGGCAATTAGCATAGAAAGGGGTATCCACAACCAAGATTGCATACTGCAACGTGTTTTGCATTCGTGTTCCTCAGTCTTCGACGCCGGATATTCCTTGTTATGGGGTCGCTGCTTCAGCAAGAACCTCTGCTTTCGCTTCCCGTAATGCATACACAATTTTTGCACCTCGCAATCTCCGCCTCTTGTTCACAGGTTGACTGCGACACGACGGCAACCCGCACGGCTATTTTTGACGATTACTCACCGCATATACTTTCAGCACTAAATTTTACAGCAATAGCTGTATGGGTGTCGTGCGGTTCTGCGAGTTGAGTTGAGTTGAGTGGTTGTAAACTACCGGTGAGATTAGCCTTGCAGTTGCTGCCGGCAATTGCTCCACCGTAGCGACACTTAAATAGAAATCACAGAAACACTGTCCGCAAAAACCCAAATAGACACTCCTGAGGTCACCATGTGGAGGCCAAATCCGTGTCCTGCAGGTAAAGTAGAAGAAGGCGAGAAGCATCCCTTCTACTCGACTGGCTCCCGCGCGGGAAAACAATGTCCTGAAGAGAACTGTGAGGAACTCCTGCCTTCTTGAGGGATCCGAATAACACAGCCCGTTCCGCGTTGTACAAAGTACAGCACAAGAGGTAATGTTCTATGTCACCACACACACCACACGTTGAACACAATGGTGACAACGCTAGGCCAGCCTTATACATCCACGCCGGCGTACGAGCAGAATCTGTGCGAACGCGGTGCAGCAAAGTGGCTTGGTACCTTTTGAGACCCTTGGTCACACATGGCTGATGAGGAGAGCTCCACAAAGAACTGAAGTGGCACATCACCACATCTCTGAACATTTGCTTGACTTCATGAGGGACTCCATGTACTGGAATCCCGGAGAGAGCTGTATGGGCGAGGTTGTCTGCTATCTCGTTGCCTAAGACACCTATGTGCGAGGGCACCCATTGAAAACGTACAGAAAAGCCTTTGCTATGTAGATTCTGCACCAAACGTAGGGATCTAAGACTCAAGGCGAGATCGTGTCGCTGTCGGCGGCGTCACCATCGCCGTGTATCATGCACGCTGCATCTCGACACCTATGATACAATCTGCACAGCCGCCCCACTAAACGGCAAGGTCCACCTGGACACAAAGGAAATCACCCGCGCCTTTCCAGGCTACATTGTTCGAAGACTGCCCACTCAGGAGTCAAAATATTGACACACGCATGCAACACGGCCTATGCGGAGACTGTTCAATGGCCGCCTGCGCAAACAAGGCATTTCTTCGTGGTCAATCGGCAGACATTGTAGCGGGCCGACCTCTCAGATTGAGGACACGTAGGGCGATGCATTCGGTATACCTCGCCGGTCACGACGAAACCAAAAGGGTCTCGCGCACCGCCGACGTTTCGGCTCCGGGAGAACAGAGTGCAGAGGGTGGAGATTGAGCACTAAGCCGGAGGGGCGTCGGCTCCAACATCAGCACCAACAGAACTTGCTTGAGAAGGAGTATACATGGTGCAGCCCAGAGCCCAGCTCAGTAAAAACAAAGGCTGCAACAGGTTTGGCGCTGGCGCGCGCTGCGGGCGAGGGGAGGATGGCGTGGTCTTCACCGGCTGCCCCGAGGGGCGTGGTGGTTGCTCTCTGCCGGACGGAGGGCTACTTCATCGAGCAGCGACAGAGATGAGGTGAGAGAGAACGAGGGAGAGTGAGCCCCCTCGCCTTGTCCGCCGTCGTTGCTGGCTGCACTTGCGCACCGGAGACCACTGCCAGTCGCGAAGCGTCCGGCGTGCTTCGGTATCAACGACGAGCTCTGTGGCCGAAGCAGGCTGTACCTCCGTCCCACGTGCTCTTCGATCGGGTAGCGTGGCGTTTCACTCGTGGTTTATTTCAGGGCGTGTTACAAAGTGCTGCGGCGTGCTCGCGGGGATACCCAGCGCGACTGCTTCACCTCCGAGCGGCGGTGTTCCCTGCTCGTAGTACATAGTCCGTATAGCTTCAGTGTTTGTGCAGACCCCTCGTGATGTCGATTCGGTCTTACCGGCGCTGCCTGTTGTCTTCTCGAGGCCGGAGGAGAAAGAAAGACCAGTGTTTTTTCGTTTGTCTTTGACTGGCGGCGCCGGTTGCGCGACAAATGGCCTAGGTGGCAGTATTTTGATGCCCACGATTCTCTCTTTGTGGATGTAGCCTTGTTGAAAGGTAAGTTTTCGAGCCTCGGAGTTAGGCTTTGGGTATACGCTCCGCGACAAATGAAAAAGCTGCGTAGTACGGGACGTGTTGTCTAATGTGGCAATCCATGTTGTTTTAGCACTGTGTCTGGATTCCTAGGCATTCCCATCGTGTTTTACTTGGTATTGTAAGAGCTATAATCACAACAGCATAGTAACATTTACCGACTGTGATAGCATCGCAAGCGCATGGATGTTATCGTGTTATGTCATAGCTGCTGGATCAGCAGTGTGTACTATGGGGGATACATGACACCATGTTAAAAAATAAATGCAACTTCGTTCTCTGAGCATCTTGATGGTTTGGATCATGCCAAGTACGCCACCCTCTCAGGTGCGACTTGGTGGGCTGTTTTGGAATCTTCGTAGGGAATGGCTTTGGCCCATTTTGCTAGGCATATACCCAGTGGTACTGAAGAAAGTTGAAAAATTAAACGTGTGCATCTAAACTTCGGCACTTCAATGGCAGCCAGAGTTAAGAGCATCTATAGCAATTGTAGGATCTTATTGGTTGCCATTGATTGCCAGCCACTGCAATCAACATCGCGTCGTGCGCATTTATTGCGACTTTTTAAGCAGATTCTGAAAATATACTGTACGCTGATGCTTAGCAAAAGCAACACGAAGCACATGGCAGTAGATCTGCCCAGCCCTGCATTGTCATTTCAGTGCATAGAGTGCCACAGCTTACATTGTACGTGCGCAATCCGTAATGCCAGAGAGAGTCTCATTTGCTTAATAGATGCGATGACGCGAATCGTGCTAAGGAAGGCATCCTTGCCAAGGAAATCGTGCGAGATATATGGGCAAGTGTGGCAAGCCCTATGTCGGTGTGGCCTAGGATGAGGAGTACAAGAGGGCCAATTTTTACAAACCCAGCGCCGTGACAACTGGTAAGCAGCGTGTATGCTTGCTCGCTCGCTGCGGACCCTATATGCGCAGCAGCCACATCCGAAATACCAGAGCTGCGAGTCCGAGTGCACCTTTTGTAACGTCATTTTTGGCACTTGGGTAGTGCCGTTATTTTCGACATTCGATTTGAAAAAATTTTTCCGAGCGATTCCTCCCGTATTCCCTTCTTCCACAATTTCCATCTCTCGTTTTTAGGTCTCTCTTGAGTCTTTACAGACTAATATAAAAAGGTCTTTTTTGCGAGGCGAAATATTTAGTTGCGGTTAGGCTTCAAGACCAGACATTTCTGTATTTTCACATTCAAACTTGCCTACTGAGTAGCATATCATCATTTGGGTCACCAAAAGTTTAGGTTTATGGGGGTTTAACGTCCCAAAGCGACACGGGCTATGAGAGACGCCGTAGTGAAGGGTTCCGGAAATTTCGACCACCTGGGGTTCTTTAACGTGCATGCGTTGACATCACACAGTACGCGGGCCTCTAGAATTTCGCCTCCATCCAAATTCAACCATCGCGTCCGGGATGTAACCCACTTCTTTCGGTTCAGCAGCCGAGCGCCATAACTACTGAGCCACCGCGACGGGTGGATCACCAAAAGTGGCTAATAAATTCGGTAGGGACAATAACGTTTGACATTGAGATTCTCATTTTGCTATCATACAGTATTTGCATCACGCACATCAGAAAGATTGCTGATGTCGTTGCTACATTTCCTCCGCCGTGAAAGCTTGAGCTAAAATTGCAATCCGAGGAAGTACTTGAAAACACAAAGAGGAGGCAGTGGAGGACCTTTGGAAGTATAGCTACGCCAGACCGTGAAAGAGTAAAAATAGTGCCACCCTTAAGACCAAGGATCCCTCACTTTCATTTCATTTTATTACCTTAATGGCCCCAAAAGAGGGGTGTTACATACGGGGTGGCAACAATTAAAAGCACAGATTCACAATAACAGGAAAGTTTTTACATTTTCAACTTCACTTGGAACCGAATTCTTTGCAGCCCTGAATTTCACCACCGATACCAGCAGTAGCTGGCTGACTCTTCGCTCTTTATCTAATCCAAGCTGAAAAGTAGAAACAGCAGAGGATCGCTGCCACCAAGACCTCTCCCCAGCTCAGCCCCTCAAAGCCTCACAGTTATGAAGCTATGCGGCAAGTGAGTGCTTCATTGGCCGTGTTGGACCACATTCTGACTTTTTATCTTTTTGTAACCTCCATCTTTCCGTGCCTGGTCTTCTGTGTCTCAGCACGCTCTCTATTTCGTTTGGAGGCTGCCTTAATGTTTCACTGGCCTCACGGAAGAAAGGAAGCACCACAATACACGTGGCTTAGGGAGGATGGCTTTGCTTCTAAAGCCTCTTTCACACTTGAGCATCCCGGCGGCGAAAGCGACCCAAAATCCGCCACCGCCGAAATGCTGCCTCGTTCACACTTCCTACCCACCGCGTCGCCGCTCGTGGAGTACGGAGGTATGGTTAGAAAAGAGCATAAATCGACGCTGTCTACGTAGCATAAGCGAGTGCACGCTTACGTACGCTAAACGCAGGTATTTTGCGGGACGTTAAGCCATTTCTAACGTTGCCAATTTTAGTTCAGCGCATGCAGACAGAGAAGCAAAGATAAGCTCAGCCTGGTGGCGCAATCTGGTCGTCAGGATTGGAACCATTTGTTTTTTTCAACAAACGACGCTCCTTTTAAGTTTATAAGTGGCAGAAGCGTCACTCTAAATAATAGAAGTAAGGCAAATCCATCATTTATACGTTTTCTTGCAGGCGATGTCAGACTGCAAGGCCAGCATGGCTTGGCCGGCATCTGCAATAGTGGTGGCCGCGCCTGCACCATATTCACCGAGAAGCTCTAAGTCGGCCCGTTTTTCGGGAGTGCGAATTCCCAGTGCAGATTGCAGTGTGATGTGTCTTTTTCTAGCCAAATGATGCATCGAGAGAAGCCTCGGCCCCATTTCCTTTTATAATGAGCCCTGTTCGTACTATGTTCATCAATGGGAATGTAGTTTTTTTTTGTGCAATAAAGACTTTGATGTTATTGAGGAATCGATATATATTGGTGTCGTAAACGTTTTGTTTCGAAATAATTAAATACGACTTTACCTGTGTCATTCCGTCTAACTTTTTACTACAGCACTCTTCTTCAGTGCGCAGTGTTTTTACAGGGCACTATTCTGGAATCATCTCCGGCAATCCTCCATGTTAACATTTTCTGGCTATTTCTGGTGCTTCCTTGCTGACAGTGGCATTTGTTAGCATAGCGACACTAATTCTGGCGAACTGTGTTCAATGTAACCCACCTAGTATAACAAACTGAATGTGCCTAGTTCAACTTTTGCCGTTAAGCTAAAGGCAGAAAAGTGGCTAAATGAGGGACGCTACCCGAGACACGTGTGCGGATATCAGCATCTATGAGCCACCCTTGAATACAGTACGTCTTTCCTGCAGTGCATTTCTTGTTTACACATACCCTCGACGACGAGATAGTCTGTGAATTTTTTTTTCAGTCCCTTGCATAGTGAAGCTTTAGAGCACATAGAAGGTCATTCAACTATATAACTCTGGAGCGACGGCGATATAAAATTAGTGTGCACCTCACCTGCTACTAACGTGCGGCCATGGCTCCCGCCACATAGTATGCAATACTCCGGGTGATCAGAAGGAACACCGTCGGCACGGCCGCTGGGATCGTGACAAGGCTGCTTTCTTTTATGGCACATGAACCACCTAAGGCGGCGTATCTGATGCTGAAGCCATGTTCACAGCGGGAGGAACAGGGTTTGCGCTGCTGAGAAGGACCGGCTGTATCTTACCCGAGAGCCGCCTCCCTTGAAACCATCCTGCACTTTGTCATAAAACCTTTCCAGTGCTCAAGACACTATAGCTGGTATTCTGGTTGCTTTGCGGTGCAGTCCAAGAAATCAGGTTTTGAGTCGAAGAGTTTTGAAAACATGCAGAACAAAGCTGCATCTGTGCTCCGCGTCGAAGCTGGGGATGGATAAATCCAAACATTACACCGGGTGCTCTGCGATTTCCGAACGCATTATTTAGAGGAAGTGAAGGTAAATGGCAGCAGGCTGCTGTGACACGTTTCGTGGCTATTCACTGCCTGGAAATTTAATGTACAGTCGGCGCCAAAAGTTTGCGGGATGATGGTGTCAGGAGAAAAATATACAATTTCGGCGCAATCACGCAAGCCAGCCGCCTGAAATGCAGGCAAGACAGGACATGCTTGATCCATCCGCTGGTGTCAGCACAAGGAGACTGGCGTCCCTCATAGCCTGAGTCGCTTTGGGACGTTGAACCCCGTAAACAAACCAAGGAGACTGGGTCACGAGGTAAGCCTACACCATATTTGTTTCTGAGCTCACGCATCCTGTAAACTTTTGCTGGCCACTACACCTAATACGATTTTTTTAAGTACCACGTTTGCTAAGTTTGCGTCAAGTCGGTAGGCGCTTCTAGTCCAAGATAATGTCGAGTATACACAAAAACATATCGTTCAAAAGGCTAAGTAACAACAGAAGGGTGCTTATCGTTAATCCTGTGCCGGTGCCCAACCCTTGAAATCCGCAGGGACAATATCTGGCAGCTAAGTTCGGAAGAAGCGCACAAAGGTGTTACTGAAGCGCCGGCATATCTTGTAAAACATGTCATAGTATCATCTGAAATAATAACAAGGCGACAAACATTTGACAAGGGGAGCAAGCCAAGCAAATTTTGCATTTAGCGTTCTTTTAATCTCGTTCAGCTCTAACATAATTTTGCCTCTATTGTTGGGGACATCCGGTATCGTTCCGCTGTTAAGGCCTAATTTTGGTTACGATGAGAGAAGACAGCTTCAAGCAGCAAGATGAACGCGGGATCTAAGTGAGCAACAATCTCCTGTCCGAGAAACTTCGACAAGACTGCGAATGAGACTGAGCCTTTAACCGGGACATTGACCTGAAGAAACCATACTCTTCGGGACTGCAGAGGCGATCCTGACAGATCCGGTTCAAAAAATGCTGCAGGATATTTAATACTGGTAGACCATTCGTTGTGACCACATCGAAAAAATAATTCTTCTGAATAGAGCCCTAAGATTAATACGATTTTTTTTTATTGCTCTGTATTCACAACGTGTGCCTTGCACACCCTACACATTTCCACTTGATGCCCCTCCATTTCCTTCCGAGCTCAAGCCTGAGACATTAGCTCAGTTCCAAGCTCATGTGGTGGTCTTCATCCTACGAGCTTTCTCTTCCGACGACTAAAATAAGTCTTCAAAGGTGACAGGTTTTTCTGTTTCCAGTTTTCAACGCCAGTCGATGAAAAAGCTGAACACCATCGTGAAGAATCACTCCGCCAACAGATTCAGGACTGCGCAGTCGTTCTCAGAAATCTTTTTTTTTTCAATAGCGACTTGCGTAAGCCGCCGTAAAACATGTTTGCTGAAATTAATCAGCGCCGTCAAATTGTCGGTGATATATTTTTATGTTCTTCTTGAGACACAAACATAACCCATACTTCCAATACTCTAGAAAAAATAAAATGATACCTCCAGCCCACATGTTACCTTTGTATTGTGAAGTTGATGATGACTTGATTTTAATGGCGCCAGGACTGCTTGGTGAAAGGGTACCATGACTAACATGCGTTGTTCTACTACAAGTGGTGTCAAAGTTTCAATTTTTCAAAGGATTCCCCCCCCTCCCCCCTCCCCAACCTGGGAAACCCTTTGGATACCTGTGTTTCGGTTTCCAAAGGCAAGGTTTCCAAATGGCAAGGCTAATTCTGGCTGAGAAACTTGTAACCGCTAATTTCCGGTTTCCAGTCTCCGGTTTCCAGTTGCGAACGCTAGTTTCTGGTTCTCCGGTTTCCAAACGGCCCGGCTAATGCTGGCTGCGCAACTTGTAACCGCTAGCTCAATGTTTTCTTACCTGTGATCAGGCGCCTTGCGGCTTCCAGGTAACGCAGAGCAGTTTTTCCATCGACGTCCTTATTCTCGTGTAATGCTCAAAATACAGTTACTAAAAATTGGTCTGTTGTCGAAACAGTTGGCGACATAAAAATGTTATGGCTTTATTACACGTCTTATAAGAACTGTACACATATTCTGGTGACAATATGTAAATTCTTGCACGTGAAAATGATTTCTCAGATGACACAAAATGCAGTATGATTGTTGCACATATTTCTATTCTTCCCACAGGCTTGTCTGCCCTCAACTGCATAGAAAACGCGAGGACAAATAAAAACGGCACTTCTGTCGCGAACACTGTGGGACACATTTCGCCAGCTCTTTGTGGACTCTTAAGAATCAGCGTGCCATGTTCGTGACAGGGAGATGTAGTTTGCAAGCTCCGCATAAAAGTGCAATATTTATACATTGGAAAATTTGGCAGTGAGGGGGCTTTTTTGCGTTGCTAGCACATGCAAACTACGGTGAGATGCGATTTGAATTTTTGGAGAAGTGGACAGCATCTTTACTGTCGTGTAATAATTTTGTAGACTCATCAGAAACCGCACGAAGGTTACCCTGAAAACGACTTCTAGGCGATGTCCCCTACAAGGACTAGTATACGCCGAAGTCGTTTCCTTCCTCCTTTTCCTGGACTTGCGAAGTTCAGCTTTTCTCGTGGGAAGAGCTGCATCACAACACAAGGAACAAAACTTAAGCTGTCAGTCGTGACGGTTTACACAAATACTTTTAGACAAGCGAATTTGCTCATTGGGGCCCAAACTAGCTTGCATGTTAACGCTTGATTATTACAAAGCTGGAAGTGGTTTGAGTTCATTAAGCTGGAAGAGAAGCGAAGTATACTTGTGTTAAATTTAGTTTCCAAACCTTGGTGTCCTCTAGCCGACTAGTGATACGATGAGTGGTTTGGCATAGAAGAAAAGCTCTCCTTTTGTTACGTTGTGGGATCTTTTTCCAGTATCTTCATGGTCGCTTTATGCCCTGAAGCAATAAACATCGTTTAAAAAAATCGGAGCCTCTCCCTTACGCTGGAGATCCTATTGTTACCATGCAGCGTCAAGATGTAGTCTGTATGATTACGTATCGCCTGCTTATGCACCCGAGAATACTGCAGTTATTCATATTAGCTATCCCTTCGTTGAGTAACACATTGATCTACGACAGCTCTCTTAAGGCTACTACTTCTGCTCTAACAGAGCTGAACGTCTTCCCGTCATCTGCAAATAAGCTATAGCCTATATCTTAATAGAAATCCTTGGTACCCAGACTGAGTTATACCCAGCGTAACTGGTGCAGTGAATATTTTCGGCCACCTACTCATCATGATCTTTGTTAAGGAAAAACAGATGCTCTGTGAATGTAATGAATCGAGAGGTCTAATGAAAAGAAAAATATAGTTCTCGTCATGCATAAAATCTTCGCATTGGTCCATAAGATGGCGTAATCACTTGAATGATGTCATGACACGTCCGCCGCATTCTCCTTACCTCAGCGCTGCGCGCATTGAATGTCAGCATAAATAAGCAGCACAAAAGGGGCGTACACGCACGCGCTGAGAGCTCTTCCTCTTGGACGGGCGTGGGACACACACAGCGCGCGCGATGTGTTCGAATCGGGCGGAGAGCACTTTTCACACTTCACTGGACGGACATCCGTTCTCACCGTCCAACGAGAGGCCCTCGTTAAGTTTACAGAGTTGGTCCTCCACCGCACCACCGTTGGCACTGGCGTAGGCGGCACCACCGTTGTAGTAGCCTGACACGGTGTCAGCCCCTGGCGTGGCAGCGACTTCACTGGGCGATGGCCCGTATGACACCCGCAGTGGCCTCGCTTGACTGCTCGGCGTCGGGAAGCGGTGCATGTGGCTCGAGTAAGGCGGGGGGTACATGGGCCTCGGCATCAGCGGAGGCTTGCCAGGCTTCGGTTGCGTCGGCGGTGGCGTCGTTGAAGTCGTCGTCGTCGCTTGCGGTGCTGGCGTGTGAGCCGACGGCACGTCACCGTTGCTGATCGGCTTGGGAGACTGGCGCAAGCCACCACCGCACGTTCCGTTGGCTGTGACGGGCGGAGACGGCGAGTGGTTCGGGCTCACCTCTTCCCTTTCCTTCTCCTCGTCCTGGAAGTCCTCCTTCTTGAACTTCGTCGTGAGGTCGCCGTTGGTCTTGAAGCCCCTAACCGTTACCGGAGACGGCTGGTCTCCGGGACTTCGACGGGCGTCGAGCTCGCCTCTGCATCCGGGCGGAGAAGGTTGCTGCTGAACTAGTAGCGCCGCGGGGCTCGTTCGCTCCCCAGCGTGCTCCCACAGCGGGTACTTGGGCTTCGCGCCGAGCTTCTCGAAGTCCGGCCTGCTTCCGCCCGCCACCCGGTTCGCTAGGTGCGCCGGTGGTGGCGGGAGGCCCACTTCGTTGCCGAACAGTCCCGACGGCGGCGGAGCCTGCATCGGGGGTACGCGCACGTTGAGTGCTCGGTCGTTGGTCGCCAGTTCCTCTTCGTCGAGACCGTCCGCCCCGTTGAAGTCTCGGAGGACTTCCTCCGACTTGGCTCTGGTGACTCCGCCGCAGACGCCGTTGGGTCTGAACCTTCTGGGAAGATGGGACCAGTGGGGCACTTCGCTGAACCTGTTCTTGCAGTCGGAGCTCTGTCCCAGCGGGCTGCAGCGGTAGTTGACCTGCGTGACCCGCTCTCGAACGTAACCCTGGAGTTCGTTCCGGAGCTCCGAGTGCTGCGCCTCCTGGCGTCGCTCCCTCTCGAGTCTCTCGCGGAGCGCCACGCGCTCGACCCGCTCCTGGCACTCAGTCTTCTCGGCGGCGAGTTTCTCACGCACCGATTGGTTGAGGTTGAAGAGTTGGTTGCGCGTCTTACGCTCGAGATGCGCGATCTTGGCGTTCAGGTCCTCGTGCGCGTGGTCGATGTGGTCGATGAGCTCCTGCTTGTCCGCCTCGAGCTTCTTCTCCACGTTGTGAAAGAAGGGCGCGCAGTAGCACGTGTAGCCCTTGCCCACTGGGCCCTACACGGCGAAGGAGAGATAAGCAAAGAGGTTACGAGGTGCGCAGTGCCATTCACCGGGTGCACAGCTCGACTGTGTGCCTTTTGTAGGAGCGCGCTTACGGCCATGAAATAAATGTAGTTGAAGAAGGAATTAGGAAGATATAGCTTTCTTCTTGCGACTCTTTTCTCTCCTTGCATTCTCAGTAAGAAGTTGATGAAAAAATTCAACCTCCTTACGAATTCACATCTATCCACATCTTTTAACGCACGGAAAGAATGTTCTCTTACGGTGCCTCACTGGATCCTTCTGGATGTTCAGGTAGATATAAGAATTTAGTAGATGCCTGCAATACAGCGGTGTGACTAAACATCAGCTTTGATGATGTCGGCAAAAAACGAGAAGACCACGTCAGCGCTTAGCCCAATACCCCTGTCTTGTCCGCACCAAAAACTGGGTCCTGAAGACGAGCCACAAACATTCTTGAGTGAAAACTCCGCACGTGACGAAGCGCAAAATTCGTACGGCTGATTTTCATCAGGCGGAATGGAAAAACAATGGCAGGCTCAACGAAAAAAAAAAGAAAAATGGCCGCCTGAATGGAATAAATTACGAACTCTACAAATTTCCGGCGCAGTGCAGCTCTGGACATGCAATCTCTCAATCAGTAGAAACAGCACGAGCCCGTCCTTGTGTGTCTTCCTTCTTCCCAGTCTCAATTTGCGCTGTTTATACTCAGCGGACAACAAACTCGCCCAAGCCTCTGTTTTTGCTTCCATTCGGCCTATCGAAGGCTTTGTATCTTATATAATGTCGGCTATTGTACCAGGTTCCTTCTCGGATGGGAGTATTGGTGCTATGTAAATGAAAGTGCATTGAGCCTTCGTTTTACTGTGGTGTTGTCTAATCCTCTATGTGATGATGGTGAAACAACTCACAGTTGCGAACTGTTGCTGAAAAAATAGAAGTACAGAACGTGTAGACTGAAACAAAAAAAAAACAGAACGAATCATGCGATGTGGAAAACCGGAACGCTATACGGAAATCATATCGAAACCCAAAAGAAAAATGAACAAGCCTGCACATGTGAACCAAGCAAGTAGAGGTATAAGAAAGATTGCAGGTCCGCACTGCTCCAGCATCGGCTGCATCACAGC